>LTAE01007961.1:0-21608 GCA_001647135.1 Pontederia paniculata | reverse complement strand
TTTAAGGAGGTTATTATGTAATACCTCAGATTTTGTAAATAAATAAAAATAAAATAAACGAGAGATATGATAAGATAAGGAAATATATAGTTGTTTAAGATTAGAAAAAAAAATTGAATTGAAATCAAATTGTTATATTTCTTATCAATTAATATTCCTAATCTTACATAGATGAATATTTAAGAGACTCCTAAACATATGAAATATTATCTTATAGAATTTTAATCGAATTCAAACTCCATCTAGGGATGAATTCTCTCCCTTATAAATAGAACCCAACCCCTTCTCTCATCCCACAAATTTTTTTCTCAAACCCAAGACATCTTGAAACTTAGACATAAAAAATTCTCTCTCTATCTCTCTCTTTCCCTCCATCTCTCTCTCTTTTCTTGATGGCGCTGGGAGTAGAGAAGGCCAACACGGACCGTGTCAATATGTCGCGAGCCGTGTTGTCAAGGAAAATGAAGAAGGCATATCGTACACATAGACCACGTTTCAACCAGGCATCGGAGCACCATGAAGATCTAAGGAAACCGACTGTGTCCGAGTAGGACACGGGCCGTGTCGCGTACGCTTGACAAAGAAGAAACGAGATTGATCGTTGAAAAAATTGAGGTATGTAAGTAAGAGGATCAACTTTAGAGTTTTTCATATACGTATGATAATGTAAAAAAATGATTAAAATGAAATAATCATTAAATGCATAATCGAAACCCAAGCACCATCTGTGTTTATCCTGAAGAAAATGGCAAACCAACCCCCAATAGTAAAACGTTTTGTGTTACATTGAACACGGTCCGTGCTCTCATTGTAAAACGACCTATACATGTAAAACAATTGGATTCACTTGAACATCACCTGAGCCGGTATACAACACGGGCCGTGTCACACCTAACGCGAGCCGTATCCCAGGATGTATGATGTCTGTTCGTATGACTGCTTTGAACTTGATTGATGTAGGATTAGTATACTCTCACGTGAACTTACAATTACAAGTAATTGAAAGATAAATGATGTAAATATTTGTGATTGAAATTATGCATGAAGAAGAATTTCCCGACGGAATTGGAGAACAAGCTTTAATTCTATAAAGATTATCAGTGTTCTCTCATGTGTTTATTGAGAACATGCTTTAGTCCTATAAGAGTTATTGATGTTCTGAGTTATTGCAAGAGGAAAAACTTTAATCCTATAAGGATTATTGGTGTCCTCGACTATTGATAGAGAGAGTAGGCTTTAATCCCCTGAGGGTTATTAGTGCTTGTTATTGACGAGTCTCGAGTTGACCCATGGCCTAACTGGCCATATTGGCCCCGAATCATTGAAATCTTCATGTACTAATAATTGAAAATGATTGACTGAAATTAATTGACTAAAATTGATCAAAAGAAAATGATTGTTTAGAAAAAAAAGATGAAAGATGAAACATATTGAATGTCATTAATCTTCTCAAATGGATTATTGATTATAATTGAAAGAAAGAGGAAATATAAAGTGATTGAAAATAAAGTTAATGATGATAGTACGATAGAAAATGTTATCTTTTATTTTTATCTTCATATATATATTTTACCCTATTAAATTATTATCCTTTACATATTGGACTTTATAGCTCATGGAGGGTTATCTTCCCTACATTTTGATCCTGCAAGCAAATAGATAGAAAAGATGATAATTGCGTAGTGGTAGCACAATGATATTCATGATGGATGACGTGCAAGTAATGACTTCCGCATTGACATGTATATAATGTTGACTAGTGGATTGGTCAAAAGAAAAGTAAAAAAAGTAAGTTCACCATATTCGCATTTCGCCAAGTGGCGGGGTGTGAATTTGGGGGCGTTACACCAGTCAAAATTGATAAGTCAAAATCAACCAAAATGGTTCAAATGATAAGTTAAATTTTAATAAAATATACTCACTCGTGGACCTTCTTTTCATTTAATACCCACTATTTTATCTTCATGTCTTCATGTTATTCATGTGGAACTATTTGAATTTGTCATTTTTCTCTTAATTTAGCATCCACTTTTTTATCTTCATATGTTTGTGTATACATGTGGAAATTTTCTTTTCCAAATTTCTTAATGTCAATCTTTTTGTTTATATTTTTTTTTTCGTAAGAAAAAACAATGCATGAATTTAATTATAATAATGTTTTAATTAAATATATGATTTTATTTAATATAATGCATGAATATTTTATTTAAGAATACATTAAATATCATGGCAATATTAAATTTTAAATCATTTTCTTATGACAATAAAATTTTTAAAACAAATTAAAAAAATCATCATAAATTGAATCTAACTCTAAATGGTTATGGTTAGAAACTATTAGTATATGTAACAAGTAATCTAATGTAGTATTTTTATTAATTATATTATTTTATTATTACCTATCCGACCAAATGGTTCGACTAGTCCGATCGAAATCGATGACTCTTCGAGTTCGATCCTGACAATATTTACCACCATAAAAAAGTTTTAATATCAGCAAAAAATATCATTAATAAATTATAATAAAGATCTATACCGCGAGCGATATATTCACGCCCTATTTAAATGGACTGCATGCTTGAGCTGATAAGGAAAAGACCATCGTTACTGTCATAAATTTTCATTATTTTATCATTTTTTCATCTTTACAATTTTAAATATATGATAAAATAATTCAAGACACATCAACATATAATTTCAATTCACATAGTTGTTAGTGCATATGTTGATTATTATATTCTTCTCTTAGAATTAAGGTTTTAACAATGCAATTAAAAAATGAAGGCTTGGAAACTCAATACAGAAAACAACATAAATACTTGCTCTATTTTCATGAAATTAATCTTTTCAGCAGTCATTTGCTGCTACCACGACACACAAAATGCACGTCCGGTCCAAACTCTAACATATATGAAAATGACTTGTCCGTTTAATTAGTATAAAATTAAATCACGCTCGGATCTACTTTAGGTGATTAATTAATCTGTCACTCTCACTCATAACTTGGAAACATATTGAGGGACAATAAAGTTGAGCAAAATGTGGCGATAGAATTTTATGAGGTCGACAACATCACAGATATATGAGTTCCATGTCATGTTAATTAATACAATAAATTAATCCCCTCATTGTGACCACTCTGAGTGATGATTGCAACATCAACATGTGAATATGTGCTGCTAATTGGTAAAGACTATAAAGTTTGATAATTTTGCATGAGGGGAGACAAGGTTGACAGTTCAAAGGTTCCAAATACGTACATGACCTCATACTGTCACCAAACTACTTTAAAGAACCCCAATCAAACTTGTTCCTTTATATGTCATGGCATGTAACCACTTATTAAGACAAGGGCTAGCTAACATTTGCAAACATGACAAAACATTGCCATCGCATATGGAACTAAGATCATAAAATTATAAGAATTACGAGTCCGAGTGATAAATTAAAAAAAAACTACAGAGCTAATAACCAAAGCTGTTATAGTGACCACCGTAGTCACACGCTCGTAATGGGCGATTACGGACTTTGACTTACATCAGCACTAACGGAAGACAATTCCGACAATTGCGCTTCAATTAGTCCGCAACTGTCGACGTCGATCGCCAACACACGAGCACGTGGAAGACGTGCACATTTACGACACGGATCATTGACTAGCAAGCGACAATTGAGGAGGCGAAAGGGACGCGCGATCAATAGATGAAACGACCGCTCGACAAGAGTGAAGTGCAGTGTGCATGCAGTCGATATGAATAAGTCAGAGACGTGTGCAAGGAAGCTCCAACCGTATAGACGAAACCTATCTTTCTCTTCCTCATTCCTTCAAAAGCTTATCACTATTCTTGAAATTATTGAATTTATCTTTCGTATTTATGAGAAAACTAAAAGATAAATATTGGGTCTACTTTTGTTTAGCTTTTAACGTGTGAAGGATGCATGTAGTGCTAAGTGGCGCTTGGTTTGGTGAAACATATACATCCTTTTACTAAGTCAATGTTTAACGACAAATGTTGTTGCCAAGTTGTAACCGAAAGGTTGGCACCGGCCACCCGGCAAGTCGACCTTTGGCTCAAAGGAAGCCACCCCCACCAAATCTAAACCGCGAAACTGTTTCAATTGCATATGTAACACTTGGGCTACACCATTTATTGTGTTCTTTCCTTCCTCACCATATAATGTTGATCTCATAGAGGAAACGTAATTAGGATAAATTTTAGTGGTAGAATTAGCATTTTCTAAGGCATTGTATAATTAATTTAGTTAGTTGCAAGGACACAAAAAAAAAAGAATACTCATTGATTTGAAATTCTAGTTCATCTAAATGCAAAATATTTTTTCTATGAGTTTCATCTAATATAATTAGACGTATGATTAAAAAATTAATAGATGAAACTTAAAAAAATATGGTTTTAATCTAGAAAAACATTATAAATTAAAAAGTGTTCAAGACATAAATGTATACTACACCATGAAAAGCAAAGATTGGTGATAAACAAAGTACTAATATGGCGAAGGCATTCACTACGCTTGATTCAATGCATGCAGAACAGCTGTTGTCCAATCACATAAACAGTGCCCCATGCTATGCTATTAATCTTTTATAATAATATCTTTATTAAAGCTCTTGTTTCTATATTATTTACCACCCGTAGCATATAAAAGACATAAGAACAAAACTATGGGACCCTTTGTTCAGTGGGCTTCCGAGTTACTGTTACACATTCACTGTTTCAAGTTATCAAACAGAGATGTTGTACTGTCCCGATGTGTTATTGCTTATTAGTTTGTGAAAAAAAATAAAGGATTAAATTTTTAGTCCAGCAATTATATTTTTTGTTATATTACGGGGGTTGATCACGGATTCACAGTTGACGGCATATGGGATGTTCATTCTTATGAGATGTTGTATATTATTTTTTTATTTAAATGTTTGGAGGAGAGGAAAAAAAGGCTAATTTATAGGTCATCGTTGTACCAATGGACATTCCGGACTACTACACTCATCGATCATTCATAAGTAATTTTATTTAAAATAGTCAATGCTCATTAATGATAATAAAAATCATCAATAAACATAACGAACATATTTTAACAATTTTAATTTTTTTATTTAAATGTGAGTTTTGAGAAAACAAAATGTTGAAAAAATATTTACTACATGGGACTCATTTGGCATGTAAAAAATGTTACACTACCATATCAATATTCTTTAGGTCGTCCACTCGACTAATTAAATTAAGAAGATGTGCGTTAATTTTTTTCAATATTTTTTTTAATTTAATAGTTTATTTATATGTGTTTAAAGTCATTTTTTATCATTATTTTAAATTATAAATTTTGACTAATCTGTATCTGAATATTTAATTATTAATAATTTTTTTATGAGAACTTAAATTTATTTTTTTAAAAGATAAAATTCTTTTTATGAGCAACCACCTGTTGCTCATTCTTGGGTCCCTTTTGTCTCTCCAAATACATCCCTCTCGTCTCGTTCAAAAGAGAAAAAAGAGAGAGAGAGAAAGAAATAGTAACAAAAGAATACAAAGACAGCAAAAGGCCTGGCGCTGTGCTGACTGCTTACGAAAGCACCACCGCCTCCTCCTCTTCTTCCTCTTCCTCTTCCTCTTCCTCTTCGTCTCCACATTGTTTTCTTTTATTTTTTCCCCAAGACAAAATTTTGACGCCCAAAAGAGCAAAGAACCAGTGGAAGACGAGAAGGAAGAGAAAAAAAAAGAAAACCCTAAATCTCTCTCTCTCTCCATGGAGGCCTCGCGCGGCCGCAGGGAAGGCGGCGGGGCCGCGGTGTCCAAGAAGCCCGCCGCAGCCGGGACGAAGTCCACCTACGACGACGTCTTCGGTGGTCCCCCTCGCTACGCCGGCGCCGCTCCCTTCGCTGCCGCCCGGCTGGACGACTACGCTGAGATCTTCGGGGGCCTCGCCGCCTCCTGCTCCATCCCATTCCTTGACCTCCCGCCGGCTGGGGACGGCTTCGGTGAGCCGCCTGCCGCGACCAGGGGCTCGGGCTTGGACTACTCCGAGGTGTTCGGGGCCTTCGACTTCGGGCAGTATGCCGCGACGTACGAGGAGCTGCTTGCGGAGCCGAGGAGGGAGGAGGCTGTTGGTTCTTCGAATGGGAGGTGCGATGTTTCCATTCTTGTAGTTCACGAGAATTGGGGCTTTCTGCAGTTAATATATCTGTGATATTTTGTGAAAAGACTCCCTTTTTTTGGTGTCTTCTTCTTCATTTGCAGGATAAGCAAATACAGGCCGCCATTTTATGATTACGATTAATGAGGGCAAATCATTTTTTTTTCTTTTCTTATTTGCTTTTATATATCATATCTTTGCTTGTAGCCGAATCTGTTTCGCATGTGCGCTCAGTTCTCTTTAGAGTATTTATGCACCTTTTGAAAAGTGACGCAAGGCATTTGAAAGAACACACATTTTGATTTTCTTATGATTGTTTGTTGATTGTAACATGATTAATCGAATAGTTACTTCTTTGGGGCTAAAGGTAACCTGGTTCTGTTTTTAGTAGTCCTAAAAATCAACAAATAATTAAGAAACAGCTTCTTTAATGTGTTTGCATGGCAGGTGCTCTTTAGTCAATCAGGCCAGCATCACTGGAAGAGCTTTGTTTCGGTTTTGCTTCCACTTCCGCTGACGAAAGCGAGCACTTTGACAGATTTTCTTCGAGATTCAATGCAGAGCATCTAGACTCTTTTCATTTTAGATACAATAATTCATGCATTTTTATTAGTCCGAGCTTCATCCCATGGATCGAAGGTTGGGGAAGGGGGGGGGGGGATGTATATAAGAATTAAAAAAAAGTTAAAGTAATATGTTTATTATATATACAGTAAAAAAGAGAATATATAGTAAATGCGCCTTATATTAAATGTTTCATGTGTTAAGTGAGTATTGATTGTAACTAAGTACAACACTTAAAGTTAAGCCTAATAATCTTTTCTCTGGGATGAGATATATGAAAGAAAGAAAAGAGAAAAAATAGTATTTCTTAAGTAGTAATTCAATATGAGATGAGGATAAAAATATGGTGCAGTGGCTTACCATTCAACTTGTGAATCAAAATATTCTGAATTCCATTTTTATCAATGAGAATAGACCCTTTTAATATATTTTGTTTCTTTGTAGTTTGTACTATGCCCATGTACCTTCCTTTCTAATCGAAAAAGGAAAATAATTATAATGATGATGTGATGTCAATAATTATAATAAGCTTTCAAACATATTGAGGACAAAAGTGGGCTGCACCCGGTGTCTACAATTCTCTCAAGAAGGATCGATGTCATGCGCTTTCTCTTTTCATGCGTCTATGGGCCTCAAACGGATGCAGGCAGACTTGAGATGTGGGAGGAGATGCGTAGTCCACGTGCTGCTTTTTGGTATGGCTGATTGGTGGTGATTTCAATTCTTCTACTTTGGAGATGCTGGTAGGACTCCTTTTGTTTTCTTATGGTCCATATGGGTCTATTGAAACAGGTGCATTTTCCCGGGAGAGAGGTGCTGTATTGACTTACATGGTAGTGCTAACGAAGAATATGTCGAGAGATTGGATAGGGTTTAGGGTTTTGTTATCTTGCATCAATATGTAATATTACGTTTGCTCATTAATAATAATATTATGGATGGTTACACTGGGTAACTATCCTTTGCCTTAAAAAAAACAATAATTAAATAAAAGAACTATATATACTTGAATTATAATTTGCATCATACTTTTCCCATCATCATTGAAAGTTATAATTAGTATTGTATTATTATATACATTCTCTTATCTGTATATATGGAAGTCTTCAAAGTTGGCACTTGTGCAGTTGTCTTAACTAATATTACTAACTAATAAATTCTCGGAGGTCTAGCTCAAACTTAGGTGGGCCATGATTATTATTAGCAGTAGTATATACATTAAATTTCAAAAAAATCGGGTGAGGGGGTGGGGATAAGGATATGCCCCCCTGGACATACTCTGGGTCGTCTCTGCATCTCATATTAGAATGTTTCATTGAAAGAATAATTGCTGTAATTGAGCAGTGCATATGAGAGGCTCTTATGCATTCGAAAGAGTAAGGTGACGAGCTGCTCCTCTGCAATATTAGAGGCAATTTATACAGCTACTCCTCTACCATCTATCATCCATTATATCATCAGTGTTCGCAACTTAGGCTTGCTGTCGTGATTTGCTTTTGATTAATTTTTTTTGTAATCACTTTTACATAAACTTTAGAAACATCATACTGATTTATAGGTGAACTGATACTTGAAATAAGAAGACTTTGTAATATACTAAAGCCTAGTATACCACATTTGGCCGTTGTTGATTTAATCCTCTCAGCTTCCTTTCCGCAATTGTTTGATGAATGTAAAAATCTATTGCAGCGTCTTCCTTTTGAGTTTTGTATCATTATGTATCATTATGCTGACTTTATTGTTGTTGTTCAAAAGGGCTCCAACAGAATCGAACTTGAGGCACCCTGTGACAGAAGCCTTTGAACTTCCACTAAAACATAGGAATGAAGATCCTGTGCCTTGTACACAAGACGATCAGCTTTCATCAAACTCCAACCATTCAGATGGTGACTTAAAGCAGTTCAATCTGTCTTCTAGCAAATTAGGTTCAGGATTGAAAGAATATGAAATAAATGGGATAAAACAGATAACTGAACTTCATGATGTCCCCGGATTTAGTTATACTATTCCAGAAAGCAAGCCGTTGGAGACCGAAAAAAGTGATATTCCTCACAGTGTGCCTCATGAAGAAATGAATGATGATAAGCTGCAAGACAAGTCTTTTCACACATTTTCTGGTGATGGTTCAAGGAGTTCAGGAGATGATGTTACAACAGAATGGGAACAAACTGATAGTCAGTATCCTCTCCCAGAAAGTGATCACGCGAGTATGAAGCATCATTCACGCCCTTCTAGTAGTCATTCAGTATCCAGTGGGAATATGTCATCATCTAATATTATGTATGTCAGTGTATCTGACATCAATCTCCGAACGCAACCATCACGAGTACCACCACCATCAAGGCCACCTCCCAAAACGTCCAATAAGCAATTACATCCCATAGTTAAGATGAACACAAACTCAAGGATTGATCTGTACGGAAGCTCATGTAAGCCAATTTTAAATCGCGAAAAGTTGTCCAGTGGATTAATCTCTGAAAGGCCTATAGATCAAGAGGCGGCGAAAGAAAGCTCACCTTTTTCCTTCGACGTGGAAGTTGATGCCAGTTCTGCTGCTGCAGCTGCGATGAAGGAAGCAATGGAATTGGCTCAAGCCAGATTAAGAAGTGCAAAAGAACTGATGGAGAGGAAGCGTGATAATTTTCACAGCCGCAAGAAGATGAGCCACATTGCAAATACGAAACCTAAGGACATGGTGGTTGATCAAGCTTCAGCTGGAAGACAAAACTTAAACCCAATATTGATCCAGGAAACTATGATAAATGAGCTCAAACAAAATGGTATGGATCTTAGGGAGGAAAATAAAGTGCAGATTGCTGTTAAGACAAGTCCAGATTTTAAAAAGATAGGACATGTGGTGTTACCTGCAGAAGATGAACAAATGATGGCCCAGAATGAATTAAAATCAACAAAATTTCGCAGTGGAGTGAAAGAGGAATCTGAGAAATGGAAAGTAAACAATGAATACTATGAGCTGACTAGCAATGAAAAGAAATGCAGTAAGGTTCCAGAGGTTTCGGAGCAAGAAGCATCCTTGAATAAAATAGAAAAAACAGCAAAGTCAAGTGAAGAAAACCAAATAGAGAAGATAGAGCCCCCAGCAGTTTTGAAATTTGAAAATAACACTCAAAAGTTCAGTGATAGTGAAGGGAGTCGAAGGGTAGAGAATGCTGCAAGTTTGAGAAATGATGATATCAATTATGTAGAGGAAAGAGCCAGAGCGACTTCAAACGTGATTCCAGATGCCTTGCTGCATGAAAATGTTATCAACCTAGAAGAAATTCGTGCTTCTCATGGAGAACAAAATAAGAAGCTTGAAGAGGCTCAGGTTATTTATGAAGAAGTTATAGCTGTTCCACGTGCTGAGGGACGTGAACCTGCATTTCCAATAATTGGAGAGAAGGTGGAGCTATCAAATGAATCTATGTTTCAATTGAATCATGACAGTATACATATAAAAGGGAAATCACAAGATGCGATAGAGTTTTGTGGAACTGGAGAATGCTCTTCTGAATTTAAGGATATTGATGATAGTGAAGATGATGAGTCAAAGTCAGAAACTTCCAGAGAACACATTGTTAATGATGTAAGTTTTATACGTTATGTGGTTGAAGAAACATTGGATGCCACAACAAGAATTCCTGCATTGGAGGAAAAGGAAATTAAAGTACTTGATGAATCTGTCAAACCAGAAGGAGAGGAGGATAGGGAACCAGCTTATTCATTTAAGGATTCAGAGAAAGCAGAAATAGACGAGCAAGCTAACTCTATTCAAGTAGAAAATGGAAAACAACAGGAGGAAATCAGTGTGACACTTGAGCAGATAAATAATAAGAATATGAAACAAGAGTCTAACACGCAGACAGAAAATGCTTGCAGATTCCAAATGGACCAAGAACAAGATCATCTTGAAGAAGTTTATAAGAAGCTAAAAGCAGCACAAGAAGCAGCGATGAATGAAGAACAGGAGAAGTTAGTGCAAGCAAGAAAACACACCTGGCAAGAAGAAAATAATGCAAATGGAGATCAATTTGAATTCCAGCAAAGTGGCAAAATGCAACAGTCCACTCAAGTACCATATATGCAGGAAAATTCCAAGGAACCCAATGTATGTCAAAATAATGAAGTTACAGAAGATAAGGACGCCAGGGAAGTTCATTTGAAACATAATGTCTTTGAGAAGAGTTCAAACTTGAATATATTTCAGGAGGTCTTCCCTAGTCCTTCAAATACTGACTTGAATGTGCAGCAAGCTAATTTGTCGGGGAGGAGATCCAACATTGTAGGTTCAACTCAAGATGTTCTAGAGAGACGAAATATAACATCTGAGAAGTGCACGGAGATTAATAAGGTGGAGGGTAGTGCACAATTGCAAACAGAAACGGAACAGGCTGATGAACAGGCAAGAAAATTAGAAGAAGAGAAAGAGAGGGAAAGAGAAAGGGAAAAGGATCGAATTGCTGTTGAAAGAGCAACTAGTGAAGTGCATGAGAGAGCACTTGCTGATGCTAGGGAAAGGGCTGAAAGAATTGCTGTAGAGAGGGTTACTGCTGAGGCTCGGCAAAGGGCACTCAAAGAGGCACGTGAGAAGGCAGAGATGGAAAAGGCCACAAAAGAAGCTAGAATAAGAGCAGAGCGTGCTGCGGTTGAGAGAGCTACTGCAGAAGCTCGAGAACGTGCTGCTGAAAAAGCACGTGCCGAAAAAGCTGCTGCCGATGCTAAAGATCGTGCGGAGAGATCTAATAATACTTATAAGGACAGGGTAGGGAAATCATGTGCTGCATGCCACAAGTTCATCCATGCATTGTTGATTTCGATGCTTCTTCTGAGCTTCTTCCGTTTATAGATAAATAATCATATATTGTTGGACATGCAGAATGGTTCGCACATCACAAAATTTCAAAGGCCTGGTTCTTCAATCAACTCCCAAGGATATTCAGGTACTAATAACCAATATTCAGTCTCGAAAATGCATCATCTTTTCATTATTGATATTCCATGCATATATTTTCACTCAATGCTATTTTATTACATGCTAAGAATAGATATTCTATATTTTTTTGTTTATGCCTTACTCTGTTGGAGTTTCTATTTTAATGGAGGAATTTAATCAGGCGATGGTGAATCTCCTCTGCGATGTAAGGCTAGGCTTGAGAGGCATCAAAGGACAGCTGAGCGTGCAGTATGCGAACTTTCTGAGTTTAACATTTTTATTTCAAAAGCAATATTTGTAGAGTGAATTTGGATATTGTGATGTATAAATTCTATTATTACTTTGTAACTTTCCAGGCTAAAGCTCTGGCTGAAAAGAACATGCGGGACATCCTTGCCCAAAGAGAACAAGCTGAGAGAGATGTAATGTTTTCTGTTGATAGTCAATGGAATTTGGAGAAGTTTGAAATTTTACTCAAGTTCTATATAATGTTATGCTGCAGAGGTTAGCAGAGTATCTGGATGCTGAAGTCAAGCGATGGTCAAGTGGAAAAGAAGGAAATCTTCGCGCCTTACTATCAACACTCCAATATGTATGTAACTCTTAGCCTATATTTCTGATTTTATATTTGTATAAATTTATTTTATGGGGAAAGGGAGTGTGTAGCGCATTTACATGTTGCACAATGTGTAGCACATAAATTCTCCTATCGAATTTTGTCCAATGACTCAAATATTACTTTTTTTATTAATTCCAATAAAATTTGCTACATATGAGAGTGGTCCGATCTTATTTTTAGGTTTAGCATATCATATTTTCATTTCTTACATACATTTCAACTGTTGAATCAAGTAATAATAAAATAAAAGTGATAAAGTCAACATTTAAAAGATCAGATGAAATCTAACGGCTAATATATGAAGTAGATTATATTTTAAAATAAATAAAATTTCTTTATGAGGTTTAAATATTAATTTAGTGTGTTACACAGTGCACAACACAAGTTATTTCTGGAATCCTTTCAAAAAAAAAATATTTCTGGAATTCTTAAAACTGTATGAATGCTACCAATTTGGCATCAGGATCTCTTTTGCCAGTTTCGTGGGCTGCGGCATTAAATTATTTCACTTGGCTCAAAACTTCTTTATATTACTCTTCTTTCTTTTTTCTAGATGAAATATATGACTATTCCTTAAGTTTTAAAGCTTGTGAAAATGAGTGCTATATCTTGTACAGCAACTTGATCTCTAAGTAGGGTTTTCAAACATATTATTTGATCTGTTTGCTATTCTGCTTTATTTTCTCTGTTTCTTTGTTAAGAGCATCAAGCATGGAACTATAATAGCAGAAATTCTATTTCTCTAGTGCCTAACAAATGCATTCAAACAACGCGATTATTATCGGTGGAAACATATTCTTATCGTTTGTCTATCTTATTTCTGTTGAAGTAGCTGATAGGTAATAAAAATAGTTTTCCTGACCGTAGTTTGTGCGTTGCCGAAATGTATTAAATTGCAGCCCATGGCGTGTTTGTCTCTAATTTATGCAGATCCTTGGAACTGAGAGTGGTTGGCAGCCAATCCCTCTGCAAGAAGTTGTTACAGCAGTTGCTGTAAAGAAAGCTTATAGGAAGGCTACTCTTTTTGTCCACCCAGATAAATTGCAGCAAAGGGGTGCCAGTATTCAGCAAAAGTACATTTGCGAGAAGGTTTTTGATCTCCTCAAGGTAGTTCTTGTCTCTGGTACCATATGGTTTAAATAGACTATAAATTTCAAGCCTATTTAAATTTGTAGTATGTAAAGCTATATGTTTCTTTTTCCTTTTTGGCTCTGATGTTGAAACCATCAAAGAAATATATTAAAGTATTGTAAAGCTATATGTTTCTTTTTCCTTTTTAGCTCTGATGTTGAAACCATCAAAGAAATATGTTAAAGTATACATTTAGTCTGTTTATGCAAATATTAACGATTTCAAATATTTAATGAAGTGTTTTATGTACCATCAAACTATTTCTACTTTCTTTTCTTTCTCGTAAAAGGTCATTAAGTCATTGATTATTAACTATAGCTCTTGGGAGTTCTCGAGTACAGGCAAGGTTAGATCCATCTTTTACAAGGCTACTAAGAAATATTCATATTTAATCTGATTTGTTATTTTTCAGAAGTAAAACCAACCTGAATAGGAACTAGCTAGCATGCAACATTGATATGCACTGATGCATACTCTGTTGGTTCTAATTAATAAATTGTCATGGAGTTGTAAATCAGCTGCATTGTACCACTTCTGTAGACATGCTTTTATTCTTAATCTTTTTATTTTTCTTTGAGACAAATTCATTCTTTCATGAATAAGACCTGGATATTTTGGAACCTAAGTAGGTCTCATCCTTCAGTGTTACCTCATCTCCTAGGTATAGGTCTTGTGTTTAAAGGTCATCTTCATTTTTATTTGGACATATAATCTACTCTTTATATCAAATTAAGTAATTGTTGTTACTGTGTCTCCCATTTATTTGCGATATATATACAAATCCAAGATTTTTCCTTATGCAGTTTTATCTAGGATCTAGTGTATCTAGTTTATCATCCCAAAAGTGAGAAATTGACAAGCCCGAAGCTTCTTCCATTGTGATCTACAACAGTCGTGAACTCTTTAGTCTCATTTTGTTTGTTTTGTGGCAACATGTATTTTGCTTTCTTGGCATATGCTGGGCAGTCAACTTGGAGAACGAGTCCCAATACCTCCATCAGGAAGGAGGGTCTGGCTATCTCGTATTCACTTGCTTGGTTTGCCCTGCTTCCTTAGGCATCCATCCTTGTGATTGACTGTTTTTGTGGATTTTTGCTAGTTTTGTTCGGTTTGAAAGAAACTGCATATCTAGTTTTTCACTTGCTTCGTTTGCCCTGCTGCATTTGGCATCCATCCATAAGATTGACTGTTTTTGTGAATTTTTGCTGGTTTTCTTCCCTTTGGAAAGAACTACATATCAAGTTGTTATCTTAAAGATGTGATATCCATGTGATTTATCAAGTCTATATTTCTGATGCAGGAAGCTTGGAACCGGTTCAATTCAGAAGAGCGATAATGATCCTGGGAGTGAATATTTTTAAAATCCCCCAGACAAAGAGCTTAAGGTGATTAGTGCACAGACTTGACATTTTGGCAAACAAATTCAGTTGCAACTATAACATGGTGCATTCTTTTGTATTAATGCAAATGTAAATTCCCCTCAATTTTAGTCTTAGGCTGGCAGACATTTCTAGTCAGGGAGGCAAAAGGCCCAGTCTTCGCGTTATGAACTGAACGAGTTGTATCACCTGGTGGTCATCTTCATTCTCAGGGATAAGTTTTTCTCTCTATTTATTTGGGAAATCATCTTTGAGCATGACTATGATAAGTTTTTCTCAGTATCTTTGGCACATGGGGCATTGCCATTAAATGTCACTTTCATTAAGGAAGAGGAAATCCTTATTGTCGCTTGATAGGTAAACATTTTTTCCCACCTGCCTCCTCATTCCTGTTGAGATCTGATTGACCAACAGTTGGATTCAGTTGAACCCCAAAAAGATGAGAATCCCGATTTAAACAGCAATGTTTTCATAATATGTATCGAATTAAATCGAACTTTTATTAAAATAATATTATTTATAATATTTTAAAAATATATTGCACAATTACTGCTTATGAAAATAAAAAAAAATTAATAAAAACTATCATTGGTTAGATGTTAATTCAAAATATTATTTATCGTGTTTCAAAAGTTAATTATTATTTTATTATTGTTATCTGTATTAGTTATATAATACTAAGGATGATAAATTATCTTTTAAAAAACATACTATAACTAATACTTTATAAGAAAACATAAAACTTTAATATTAACCTATTAATATCAATTACTAAAGAAAGAACTAATTATACTTTTAAAAGAATAGTTCGAAACAAGTTTTATTTTATTTTGTCAAAATTCACATGAAACTTTTGCCTTTATGTTTAATTACGTTTTCTCTCTATCATTATTTTCCTTTACTTGTTTACACTTCTTTTCTTTTTTCACTTTCCTCTTTTCTATATATCAATATTTTCTTTCTTTTATAATTCTTTCCAACCTGTATTGACATCTTTCTTTAATTTTTTTCATATTTGTTTCACTTTTTTTTTGTCCTCCTTAATTGCATGATTTGACTTTCCTTTCAAACTGCAGTATTGCATAAATGTGCATTAGTAACGTTAATCTGCATTAACCACACTACACGGCAACTTTCCAAAGAGTTCCTTTCATTTTTTTTTTGAATTTTGAAAATGAGTCATTTCTTTTAGGTTTGCTGATTTTCTCATATTTTTACCGGTTCAATTCAGTCCTTGTAAATTACTTTCCATTTTGACAATACTGTATTTGAGATATAATTTTTTAAAAAAGGCAAATAATCTCAGGCTGTGAAAATAATTAGTTGCTAAAACTGATGCTGACCTTTTTTATTAAATAGCTACCTGATGGATGCAAAACAACAAATTTTCTATTGATCCTGAGTAATTGCATTAGAATATTAAGGTTGTCTTCTCAAACTTTACGGAACGTGATAGTGTTAGTTCTGAAAATTTAAACCACTTGCTTCTTGAATGAATCACTCGTTAAAATGTAATATTACTTTATAATAATCCGGCAGAAGATTAAAAACTTTGCATAGTGCAGAAATCAAGGCTTAGAATTTGATGCCACTAATTTAATTTATTGACGACCGTAATGTAATTAATCAGCTAACATAATGAACCAGAATAAACAGAGCAAAAAAAAATATTCATGGAACTTCTCAGTTTATATAATGTTTTCTTGATCAACAAAGTCATCACACACCATTCTCACTGACCCTTCCCGGAGCAACATTTTGTTCCCCGGCCTCAACCTTTGACTGCTTCTGTACTGTTTCGACTGGCAGCAGGTTCTTCTCCAGGCATGACTGGATGGCAGCATCAAACATGTCCTCCATGGTGTACTGAAACTTGAAACCAAGGTCCAAAAGCTTCTTTGAGCAGAAGCTCACCCTTTCGATGTTCTCATCAATGCCTTCCAATCTACAAAAGAGAAAAGAAATGTTTGATTTCTATATATAATATTTTTTTTGTCATGTTCAACTCGAGTGGATATGCTGAGGAAGAAGATTACATACTTCTGGGGGATTTTGTACTGGGGATAACGCTTCCGCATCATCTCTGCGAGTTCATATATGGTGGCATCATGAGAAGAACATACATATCTACCTTTCGCATCCGGGTGCTCGAACAGGTAAATATGAACATCGCACAGATCATCCAAGTGCACGAGTTGAGCCTGTTTGATGATGGAATAATGTGCATCGTTGCCTGTCAGCATGCACGTAACCTTAGTCTTGTTCTATGCAGATATGCATATCTAAGGATTACTTATCACAAAAATATTCGATCAGGTTGCTCTGTTCTTTGTATCCAAAGAGGAGCACGACTCTTGTTCTTGTGATAGTTCATGAGACCATAAGTTAAAAAAACTGATCATTTGTATATACTTTTGTTCATGTCAGAAGAGAGGGAAGTATCAGCACCTGTGATCAATGACAATGCTGTGAGCATGCTCGGGGGCATGCCATTGGAGAGGAAAGGGCCAACGACAAGAGTTGGAATGATGCTGATGAAGTCGATGCCATTGGACGCTGCAAAATCCCATGCAGCTTTCTCGGCAAGCGTTTTAGACACAAAATACATCTGTATAAAAACATCTTTGTATGAGTTAATTAATCACCTCTTAGAACATGTTAAGATCCAACCTTGGAGTGATATATAAGCATCATATTAGTTTGTTAACTATATATGCATATATACGTACCCATCCAGTCATCTTGACGCGGCGGCAGAAGTCGACGTCGCTCCACGAGTCTTCGTCGTACACCGGGCGTTGGTGCTCTTCGACGTTGACGGTGCCGGCGGAGGAAGTGAACACGACGCGCTTCACGGTGCCGGCGTCCTTGCAAGACCTCAAGATGCTCAACATCCCTTCAATCGTGGTCTTTATTACTTCATTCTGCGTGCACATTTCATTCACATCGATCGGCCATGCATGGACATATATATATATATATGCATTAGAAACTTATTCCTCGACATCTCATTACATATCATACACACCTCAGGATCTTTGGACTCGAAGTTCATTGGAGTGGCCACATGGAAAACCCCCTGGCATCCTCTGATCGCCTCGTCGAAGCTCCCGTCGACGTCAAGGTCCGCTTCCCAGATGGTGAGATGCTCGGCAGCCCCCGGGAGATCCAACAACGGTCTGGTCTTCTTCTCATTGACTGCAGTTAACATTATTGAAAAGAAAACAGGAACAAATGAAACTACGTACACCTGCTGCACAGCATGCGTGAGCTTACCATGCAATTACAACATGCAAAAGATGGCCATGACAATATATATAAACGAAGAAGATGGATCGATGGTGATGGATACATACAGGGGTCTCTGACCGTGGCCCTCACGTCGTAACCCGCCCGGAGAAGCTTCATAACGAGCCATGTCCCAACATATCCCGACGCCCCAGTGACCACCACTGGTCCCTTCATCATCTCTATGTTCATATACCCCTGTGTGGTTTTGCCGGCTGCTGGTTAATGTAATGTTCTAGCATTAAATAGATGTGGTGATCATGCATCAATATCCTGTGTGTTGAGAGGAGCAGAGCTGTGTTAGGTGTGCGGCACGTTGTTGCTTACCTAACCTTCCCTGAGACTACCAGATGGTGCCCCTGCAGCCGAAGCTTTCCAAGTCGCCCGGTTTGTTCAGCTCTCATAACTTTGGGAACGGCATCAACAGATCCGATCCATGTCTTGCTTCACTTCTTGCGTCCAACGTAGAACCTGACACATCGCACTTTTGCCTAGGTGTTGACTTGCACTCAATTCAAATTCCTGTGATGACCGCAGTTTCTATCATATCGCACTGCCCATTTTGATAAAAAAAATATTAAAAAATATGTTTAGTAAATTCAACTTTACTCTATTAAATTTATAATAGAGAACTCAAATTATTATCTTTAATTTAAATAACGGATTTTATACGTTGATCTAAATTCTTTATTATGAATTTAATGATAGTTAATACATATGAAACTAAATCTGCTTTACATATTTTTTATTCAAAAAAAAATATAGAGACCTCCCACAATTAATATCTGATATATTTATTATCAGAATTTTTAAAACTAATAGATATTAATATATATAGTGCACTATATATATATATATATATATTGGGGGCAGAGATCGTGAGGCGCACTTTTAGTGTTGTGCATGTAGCGCAATAGAAAGTAATGACACTATCCGTACAAAAAAATTTGAACACTGTTCATTTGTACAGAAAGTGTCGTTACTTACTGTACAAGTGCGCTACACATTTCTTTTTCTCATATATTACATTAATAATTATTAGAATGATTATAGAAATACTATTAAAGAAAATATAATAATTTTCAAGTTTAAGATTCATCAATATTTATAATTATTAGCACCTGATTAATTCAATATTCGAAAGAAAATAAAGATAATTTTTAATATTTAAATTCAAAATTATTAATTTTTTCTTTTAAGACATAGTCCCACTAACTGATTAATAATATATTCACTAATGTAGTATACCTTTTATATAGAATATGCGATTCCTAACTATTTAGATTAAAAATATATTATTAACACTTGACGACATTAAAAAAATGTTTTACAACTATGTGTATATATATATATATATATATATAGAATGACTCCGTCGATTAGTAGGAAAATTTATACTTTACGTGCTACTTGGTCACATGCATTTCCATCGGCGAAACCAAAATGCAGTAATTAGCTCGAAAAAGCTTCTGTGCTACTTGATCTTGGTTGGTTGCGATAAACTGTGTATCACACATATTTCAACCCTTTTTATATTTATACGCCTTAAGTGAGTGTTCGTTCATTCAAATAGAGTTTGAATATTGCCAAAGATTATTGAAAAAATTACTTTACTCTCAAATCGAATCGAATCAGTAACTTAATAATAATTTTGAATGACAAAAAGATGGTTAATTAGTAATGATTTCGACTGGAAATTAATTTTTAATACGAGCGATATCGAGATTTAAACTCAGGACCTCTGACTCTGATATCATGTTAAATTAGATGTGTTATCAACAATCATAAAAACTTAAGTCGATAGGAAGAGCAACATCTTATATTTATATTCTTAATTAATTTCTTTCCTTAGTTGTCCACGTATTGAACTTTGGATTAGACCAAAATTTATCAGCGGACCACATGTGAGGGAGGAATGTTAAGAATATAAATATAAGATATTGCTTTTCCTATCGACTTAAGCTTTTATGATTATTGATAGCACATCTAATTTAACATTTTTTTATATGAGTTGACAATAATAAAATAATATTTGAAAATATTAAACTTCTTAAAACTACTAAAATTAATGTATTTATTTTGATCGTTGTATTTACTGTACTTCTAATAATATTATTACAATTTTCTTATATATGCAAGCAGACCTATGTTCATAAAAAAACTCAATATTGACCTAATTTTAAATCTTATTGGTTAGGGATTATTTTTTCCCATCCAATAAACTTGTCAAGATTATTATAATATAGAGAATTAGATATTCCGAAACACTTATATTTCCGAAGAGTTGGTTAACTTATGATCGCTGACAAGATTCTTATTAATTATTTTATTTCTTTTAAATAATTCGCTGAAGTAATGGCTTGACTTTTGGGATAATTGGTTAGCATAGTAAATCTAACATGACTTGAGGAGATAATTTTCTTGAAAAAATTTAACAAATTTCAAGCATGTCCAGTCAGAGTTTTAAGAACATATAAATTGGATTATTTTCGTTGACATACATGTATTATAATTTTATTAATTTTAATCTCTAAATTATTCTCGCTTTGATATTTTAGTCATATTATTTAATTTGTTAATTTTTTTATTAAATTTAATTTTTTAGATTTGTTAAATGACACATGTACCTTTATATAAAAGTTATTTTTTATCTTTTATTACTTATTTTGTTAATCTATTAACAAATTAGCAAAATGTACAAGTGTTTTAAACTAATAAGTAATAAAAGATAAAAAGAAATATTTTAAATTTTTACATAAAGCTGCAAGTGTCATTTAAAAAAATTTCAAAAAGAAAATTAATATAAAAATTGACAGAATCATGACTAAAAATGTTAAAGCGAAAATAATTTAGGAACTGAGATAGGTAAAATTATAATTTGAGATTATTTGTGAAAAAGAAATTATAGTACAAAGATATTAGTGAAAATAACTTTTATAAATTTACAATTTTTTTATGATAAATAAACCCACTTTTCATGCCTTATATATTTCAGTCTTAGTGGTTAAATTAGCCAATGCATGGAATTAAAAACTCGCGCCGGGTATAAGATTGGAGTGTAACACAAGATAAGCCTTGCTCAAAGTTAAGCTTCATAATATGGAACGCTAAAAGATAAGCCTGCAAATGAAATTTATACTATGTTATCCAACGCGGACCTAAGAATGCAAATGAAATTTATACTATGGAACGCTAAAGACTTTGTTTGACATGTATTAACGATTAATAGCAAATAATGATTAGCGACTAAATATTAGCGATTAGCGGTAGCGAGTGAATTATTAAATTTAATAAAAGTGTTTGACAAATACAGCGTTTGAACAAATCAATAAATATAAAATGACTACAAAGGTACAGACAATTGTTTAATAAATTACATTAATATATGTGTCATAAGTTGAATAACACATTTTTATTTTAAAAAAATAATATTAATAAATAATAATTGTGGAAAACAAGAAGAATTTCTTATATATATTCAGTTTTCCTCCCCTGGAGTCTCCTTTATATAGAGAAGATGACTCCTAGGGTTTAATACATAATA
>LTAE01007960.1:0-21608 GCA_001647135.1 Pontederia paniculata | reverse complement strand
AGTCTACTGGTCGTCCACTGTCTCTACCTTGAGTCCTTCGGACGACCACTCCCTTCATCCTTAGATCTTCGGTCTTTCGCTTTTCAACTTCGGACGACCTCTCCTCTGCTTAGCCAAGACCCCTTCTTCGGCTAAGTCTTCTCTGGGCGTCCACTTTTCCTAGGACTGCCTGATCTCCATCTTTGATAAAAGAGGTATTGCCTTCGGTCGCCCATTCCTCATCATCAGGCGACCTCTCCAGTAAAGCCTCTTACTATGATCGTCCTTTCTTTATCTCTGGTCGACCGATCAACCCCTGGTCGACCACTCTGCATTCTTAGAACGACCACTGCACACATATGCTTCTTCTGAAATGTCGTCCATGTGCATAGGTCGTCCATTCTTTTAGCTTTGGTCGACCTAACAACTTCTGAACTTGAATCAACCTATTACAGAATTCAACTCAACAAGTTTATCAGTACAAACTAAGTTCCCTTACAAATTTGTGATCATCAAAACACTCTCGGGATCCTAGATTCAGCAGGTTGGAGTGGTCTTCATCTTCTTGGTGGATGCAGGGGGATTAGGGCTATGGAGCCTCTTTTTTTCCTTTTCCTTTTGACAATAGCTTGAGTCCGGAGGCAGCAACAGCCGAAGTTGGTGAAATTGGGTCAGCTGGAGGTGTCTCCTCTAATAACCAATTTTTCTTATTGGTAACCGTTCTGGCACAGTTAGGAAGCTTGATGTCATGGTAAGGATCCCTGGGGTCAAGGAGATAATAGCTACCCTGGCGGCAGGTCACTGTCTTCATGTGTACTAAGTCTTCATATCCAATTTTCCTTCTGCAGAAATGTCTTTGTCATGGCGTGCCATCTTGTATGAGTTTGAGAGGAAGATGCCCACGAGATCAATCTTCTTCTGCTGCAAAAAGGCCCATATGATGTATAACTCAGTCTCCCGGACGTTTGATCCAGTGTTGGTGCAGCCTAGTAGTGTATTCGCCAGGACTATGTGGAAGTAACGGATGACTGGGTTGCAGATGCATGCGACTGTGGCGCGTTTTATCTGCAATTCATTTTGGCCGGTAAACCAATTCATACAATTTTGGGGTCATATGTGGATGGTTTTGGAGCAGTCATAGAAGATAGTCCTAGCGCCTGTCTAATTTGATCGAATGCCCAATTAAAATCCTTATTGAAAAGGTGAAATGTCACCTGACGATCTTCTTCATAAACCTCTAAACTACTGAAGAACTCTTTCGCCAGTTCCTGGCATGTAACCCATCCTCGAAGAAAGAAGTCAGATGCTTGCATCTTGACAGTCAGTGTCTTGAAGTCGTCATGGAATCCAAGTTTAGTTTCTTCATAGTGTCCTGATCTAGAAATTTGGTGTGGTGGAAGGCTCGATTGTTGAGTACCCGGTAGCGCTATTCGTGCTTCTTGTCCTTGAAGATGAGCTGTCCAGGGCATTGGAGAATCCTGCTCGTCGATGGTGTTTTCGATTATTTGAGGACGGCAGGTTGTGAGTGCTTGAGGGTCGTCGATCTGTCGGAGGATTCATTTGTCGACTCGTTAGCAGCTTCTTCAGCAGACCTCTCGGTGGACTTGGCCGTTGATTCATAGGCCTCTGTCGATATTGCTTTGGATGCCTCAACAAGAGCAGCAACTTCAGAAGGTGTAGGAGGATTAGCCGTGATGATGGGTGATGGGGGGTCCTTGACACCTATAATGTTAGACGTTGGAGGAGTTTTTGTTGTTGCGGTCACAGATGGAGTAGACTCGGCAGTTGGAGAGGCTTCAGATGGGGGTAAGTCTGTGGGTGGAGGGAATAACTCAGGGGTAGTGGTGATAGATGGAATATCTGATGGTGTCGTCGTTTCGGTGGGAGGGATGCTTTGTCGTGGTGATGTTCGACTTGAGGTTGGGGTGTCTGGAAGGGGTTTGGTGGCGGCTGGCGACTGTGGTGGTGTCCTGAAAACATCGGACTGGTGGTCGGAGCTATGTGGTGGAGAGGACATGACTGGAGCGGTCGAAGGGTAGGTTAGAAGCTTCAAGGTTTGAGCAGCCGTCAATGTTGCAGCCGGTGGAGATTTTTCAAAGCTTGATGAAGAGTCGGAGGAGGGCGCTGAAGGACGCTTGCTTAGAGGCATCCCGACACGCTTGGTGACAACGATCTTTCGCTGAACTGGCTGTGACGAAGGCAAATGTTGAGGATGAGATGGTGCGGAAATAGAAGCTGGCGGCACATGAGTGATGGAGGGACTATCGTTTCCGCTGAAAGTGATGGGATTCGTCGATGAACAGCCGGTTGACCCTTTCTTTGGTTTCGGACGCCAGGTGCAGCCGATGGCTTATCCCCTTGTTGCAAATATCAGTTTATATCTATGTTCGAGTGTAGCCAGTGGTGGGAGAGGAATCGTCGGCGCGGTGGTGCTGTTAGGGATTTGAGTGTGGAGGTGGTGGCGTGTCCGAGGCGTTGCTGCTGGTAGTAGGTGATGGGAGGTGGTGAGAGACTGGTTGATGGAATGGAGAGAGAAAAGAGTTTAACTGTCGAGTCAAATGGGTTGGGGTCCACCACGGTTTTGTGCAATCACGATAGAACAGGAAACATCTCCATTTTGTCTTATAGTGAAACCGTGATGTCAACATACCCCTATATGTCGCCTCGAATAGCTCACATTCCCCCATCTGGTACATGGAGTTATGAACAACAAAAAAAAATTATTGGGGTTAGAAAGTAAATATTGGTTGTCTCTTAGTAAGCGCCCTAGTTTAATGTCCTTGGGTTGGACATAGTTTTGCTTGAATTTGTCATGTGTTCTGTGGTGGTGTTTCCAAAGAGATATAAGTTGGTGGTTCCAAAGGTGAAGCTTTATGGTATACTTTTACTCATTTTCCATTCACTCTAAATGGTTCCCCTTGTTTGTTTGTGAGTTCCACAACGCCGGAGGGAAGTACCCTATTAACTGTAAAAGGGCCAAACCATTTTGATTTAAGTTTCCCCGGAAAGAACTTGAATCTCTAGTTGAATATGAGTACTTGGTCACTCACTTTTAACATTCGTTTCTGAATTCTCTCATCATGCCATCTCTTAATCTTTTCTTTGTAAATTCTTGAATTTTCGTATGCAACAACCCTCAATTCTTCAAGCTCACGCAGTTGGATCCTCGATGGTCATTAGCCTCCTTCAAATCAAAATTCAGGTATTTAGTTGCCCAAAGAGCTTTGTGTTCCAATTCAACCGGCAAATGACATGACTTCCCATACACCAATCTAAAGGGGTAGCTCATAGGGAAGTTTTAAATGTCATTTTATATGCCAAAAGAGCCTCATTCAGTTTAGTACTCAATCTTTCCTCGAAGGGGCTACCACTTTTGCCAGAATATATTTAATCTTCCGGTTGCTTACCTCCACCTGCCCATAGGTCTGAGGGTGGTAGGGGGTAGCTATCCTGGGTGTGATTACATATTTCCTTAGTATAGTTTCAAAACCTCTTTCTATGAAATGCTTGCCCCCATTGCTAATAATTACCATTGGCATTCCAAATCTAGGGAAGATGGTCTTCCTGAAAAAATTCTGTAAAGTGTGAGAATCACATCTAATTCTGGGAATGACCTCTACCCATTTTGTTATGTAATCCACAACCAATAATATGTATTTGTATCGTCCGGAATTTGGGAATGGACCCATAAAATATACTCCCCACACATCAAACGGTTCAACTGATAAAATCCCATATTGTGGCATCTCTTGCTTCTTAGATATAGATCCCACCCTCTGGCATCTGTCACATGAGAAAACATATTGATGGACATCTTTAAATATAGTGGGCCAATAAAAACCAGCTTATAGTATTTTTGTAGCAGTTCTTTGGGTACCCCCATGTCCGCCATGAGCTGTGGTGTGACATTTAGCTATAATCGAGATTGTTTCATCATTTGGAATACACCTTTTCATAATCTCATCAGGACATTCTTTAAACAGTAGAGGCTCATCCTCCCAAAAATAGTGCCTTGCTTCTGTAAAAAAAATTCCGCTTTAGTGTTTGTCAAGACCTTGAGGTAAAATACCTCCCACCAAGTAGTTTGCAATGTCAGCATGTCAGGGGTTCTCTTTGATGTACACGGCTAGGAGGTGCTCATCTGGAAATGTCTCTGTGATTGCTGGCAGGTCAGTCCAAGCTGGGGGCAGGTGCTGCAATCTTGATAGGTGGTCTGCAACTTGGTTCTCAATGCCAATTATGTCTTTGATATCAATATCGAATTCTTGAAGCAATAAGATCCACCTAATCAACCTTGATTTGGCTTCCTTCTTTGCAAACAAGTGCCTAATTGCTAAATGGTCCATGTGTACAATCACCTTAGATTCAATTATGTATTGTCTGAACTTTTCCATAGCAAAAACTACAGTTAGTAGTTCTTTTTCAGTAGTTGTATAATTCTGCTGAGTCTGATCCAGTGTTCTATTAGCATAACTTATGACATGATTTAGCTTCTCTTTTTTTGTCCTAGCACAGTACCTACTGCATTATCACTCGCATCACACATAATCTCAAAAGGAATAGACCAATTTGAGGGTTGCATAATAGGTGCTCATGTCAGGGCTGCTTTAAACTTGTTGAATGCTTGGAGGCAAAGGTCATCAAATTGGAATTATTTGTCCTTTTGCAACAGCTTTGTAAGTGGTCTTGCTATCTTCAAGAAATCTTTGATGAACCTTCTATAAAATCCAGCATGCCCCAAAAAGCTTCTTATTCCTTTCACGTTTGTGGGTGGGGGTAGATGTGAGATGATGCCGATTTTAGCTGGGTCCACCTCAATACCCTTGCCAGAAATCACATGCCATAGAACTACTCATTGTTGCACCATGAAGTGACATTTCTTCCAATTAAGAACGAGATTAGCCTCCTGACATCTACACAATACTCACTCCAAATTTGTTAGACAACAAGAATAGGAGGACTCATAGACCGAAAAGTCATTCATGAATACGTCCATAATAGTTTCTATGAAATCTGAAAAAATGGATGTCATACATCTTTGGAATGTGGCAAGGGAATTACATAATCCAAAAGGCATCCTTCTATAGACAAAAGTGTCATAAGGGCAGGTGAAAGTAGTTTTCTATTGGTCAACGGGGCGGATGGGTATTTGAAAAAAACTAGAGAATCCATCAAGGTAACAAAAGTATTTGTGTTTAGCCAGTCTCTCGAGAATTTGGTCAATGAAGAGTAGGGGAAAATGGTCTTTTCTAGTCACTTTATTAAGTTTCTTAAAGTCCAAACACATCCTCCATCCATTAGTCACTCGAGTTGAAATGTTTTCACCTTATCATTCCTTACCACTGTCAAACCCCCTTTTTTGGTACAACCTAAATAGAGCTAACCCAAGGGTTGTTTGAAATAGGATAAATCATTCCCAAGTTCAAAAGTTTCAAGATCTCCTTTTTTACTACATCTTATAGATTTGGGTTTAACCTTCTTTGACACTCCCTAGAGGACTTGGTATTGTCTTCCACAGGGATCCTATGCATGCATAAGGATGGACTCAACCCCCTAATGTCACTCATTGCATACCTAATGACTTTTCTGTATTTCTAAGAACCTCCAAGTGTTGATTAGTTTGGATAGGGTCTAGGGACGAGTTCACAATTATTAAACATGTGGAATTTGGGCCAAGGAATTCATACCTGAGGGTAGAGGGAAGTAGTTTCATCTCTACCTGTGATGCATCTTGAGAATCATCTATTGAGAGTACAATTACTTTCGAAATGAGGCAAATTGCTTCAGAGATAGTATTTTCAGGATCATCAGGCCTTGACTGTAAGTGGGTGCCCCCAGCTGGCTGATTGTCGGTAATGTTTTTGTTCATTTCTTCTTGTTCAGAAAGGTTACCTCTATTTAAATTCCCCATTTGAATGATTGCAGAGACTTCTTGTATGGCCTCATCAAGGATCTCTTTTGTCTCATTGATAGTTTCTTGTTTGGATGGAGCTTTCATTGCTTGGGCAAGATTAAACTCAATTTTATCATCTTCCAATTGGAATGATAATTTGTCATTTCTCACATCTATCATTGCCCCTGCTGTTGCCAAAAAGGGTCTACCCAGGATCAATGGGGGTGTTCAGGTCCCCTTTAATATCAAGAACCACAAAATCAGCTGGTATATAAAACTTCCCTATCCTGACTGGTATATCTTCGAGTATGCCCAGAGGGTATTTCACTGACCTGTTAGCTAACTACAAGGTCATATTTGTAGTTTTCAAGTTGCCTGCATTCAGTTCCTGGTATAGGGATAGGGGTATTAGACTGACACTTTCTCCCAGGTCACACAAGACCCTGCTAACATGCAAGTTCCCTATATCATATGGTATTCAGAAACTACCAATATCCTTGAGTTTAGGAATGAATTTCGTTTGAATAACTGCACTAGTTTCTTCTCTCAGGGCTATTATCTTGTGCACATATATTCTTCTCTTCTTCGATAAAATGTCTTTCAAGAACTTAGAATAAGCGGGCATTTGCTGTAGTGCTTCGACAAATGGTACATTCAAGTGCTTTTCCTCAGGATGTCCAAAAATCTTGTGAATTGTTGATCATTTTGGACCTTCATCAATCTTTGTGGGAAAGGTAGAATGGTTGGGTCTATGGGTTCATTCTCATTGCACTTTTCAGTGGGTGTCTCTGTCATGACCTGTTGTGGTTCAGGAGTCTCAGGTAGAACTTCTAGATCTCCCTTAGGTGAACAAATTATTTCAGATTCTTCAGGAGTGGTTTCTATAACCTGGGATGGTGGCTCCAACTATTTCCCACTTCGAAGGGTTATAGCAAGACAATGCCCTTTAGGTTTGGACTTTAGCTGTCCAGGAAATATTCCAAGTGGTCTAGAGATTAGGCTAGCTTGTTGGGCAATCTGATTTTCCAAGATTTTTATGAACAGTTAACCCTTCCATCTTTAATGACATTTGCTTCATGGCTTCTTGTTACTTCCTCATAGCCTCCTGCAGGCATTTCATAGCCTCCTGCAGGCATTTCATAGCCTCACTATGTTGTTCTTAATTTTTCATTAGTTGTTACAATATGGTTTCCAAGTGAGATTTCTCAGGAGCTGGCCCTTTCTGTTGTTGTTGGGATTGTGGCAGTGATAGATACCTCTATGGATTGGCATTAGGTGGGGGTAACTGAATTGTAGTTCTAAAATTTTTAGTCTGTCCTGGGGGTTGATGGTAATGTTGCCCCTTGTAGGATAAGTTCGGATGTGTCTTGATCCAAGGGGGGCCTTGCTTATACTGCTGGTTATATGATTGTGGATTCTTATTCCCTGATTGTTGATTTTTACCATAAGGTATTAATGCATTCATTTGTTTTTCAGGAACTTCTTATACATTATGCCCTGGGGAACTGCAACTCATGGTCATGTGATGTGGTGATCCACATCTGTCACCAGGTGGGGACAATTGCATTTTAGCCAGGGGCAGCTTCAGCAGCAAATACTCCCAAATTAGGTGTGTTGTTGCTCTAATTTTGAGTACTCTTTCCTATTGTCTTTTGGATCATTTCTTCAAGTTTAGCTGAGATTTGATCCCAACCCCCAATCTCTGAACTGGTGCTTGTTTGAGGTTTTTGTCTATTTGCCCTATCCTGCATCCAATTGTGATGATTCATGGTGACCTCCTCAATGAGTCTATAACCTTCATCTGTATTTTTTGCCATGAACCTGCTCCCAGCTGCTGAGTCTAAAGAACTCTTGCTAGCAGGAGCTAGTCCACTATAGAAAGTCTGAACCNTAGAAAGTCTGAACCACCATCCACTTTTGAAATCCACGATGGGGCAGCTTCTGAGCATGTCTTTGAATCTTTCCAAAGCTTCATAAATAGTCTCATTCTCCCACTGTAGGAAGGATGTAATCTGATTCCTCATTGTCACTATTTTTCTAGGAGGGAAGAATCTTGATAGAAAAGCAGTCACTAATTCATCCCAAGTTCTAATCATTTCATGTTCAACTTACCTCAACCAGGTTTTAGCTCGGTCCCTCAGGGAAAATGGGAATAATCTGAACCTAATTGCATCACTTGATACATCATTGCATTTGAATGTGTCACATATTCAGTAAGAAGTGCTGATTTGGGTCTTCTGTGGGTAATCCCCCAAACTGATTATGTCCAGTACTGCAATTAAGGCCAGATTCAGTAAGAAGTTATTTGCATTGATAACTGGCCTAGCTATTCCTGAATTCAATCAAATAGCTGTGGGGGTGGAAAACTCTTGAAAATGTCTATTTGCATCTGTGTTTGTCATTTCAATATATTGTCTAGCCACCTGAGCTCTTCTTCTCAATTCCCTTTGTGTCCTTCTTCTTATCCTAAAATTTCTCTCCACTTCAAGATCAAAGTCTCTCAATATGTCCTCTGCACTACTAGACCTTGGCATACACGGTTAGAGATAAGTGCATTATCTATTAATAATATGGAAGATTGAAATTAAGCAAAATGTTAAAGAACTTATTACAAAAAGAAGAAAAAGAAATCGAAATGAAAGATGAAAAATGAATTAGAAACAATGATACTCCAATATAAACAATGAAAGTGGATGATTCAACTCGGTACCAAACAAAGAATTAAATGTGAAAATTAAGAATTTCTCTGACAACGACGTTTCGTGTGTCAAAAATAAAGGTGGTATCAGATTTTAGAACGTCAGGCTTGATAGTTCTGGACCTAGGGGCACCTGGACAGAAACAAACAATCAACAAGTCTTAAAAATTAACCTAAACTCACAACTCCAACTGCAAGTATATGGTTATCCTTGTAGTATATTAGGGTCGAATCCACAGGGAAATTAGAATTTCACAATTCAACATCTCTATTCTACCACAAACCGAAATCAAGGAGAGAAATATTTTGTGCAGAAAATTGAATGAACTAGAACTAAAATCTGAAAAGATAAGTGAACAATTATTTTTGGTATTTTTATATTAAAGTGGGTAGAAACAGAACCAATAGAAGGAGATTGAATCACTCAAATAGGGAAAATAACTAGAACATGAGAATCATTTTCGAATCCTACTTGCTAATGAACACGTGAAACTCAAATAATGTCGACTTGAGACATTAAGGAATCAAACTTAGCTACTCTCGTAGTCAAGACTTGAACTTAAATTTCTAGAAGTTTCTCACAGAACTCTCTCAAATGCAATGGATAACATCTCTTCAATCTCCCCTAGATATTCATAGGAGTCTCTCGGTCCCCTACAAATACCTTAGACGAAGGGGTGAAGCCTCTCGGATTCCGATCCCTTATAGATATGAGATACAAAGATAAGAACTAGCTACTACTCTACCTCGATGGAGAAAATTAAGGCTCTCGGATCCCAACCTTCCATCAGGGACGAAATAGCAAATAGCTCACGACATTTGAATTCAAATGTGCAAGCATTAATAGTAAGAACTACAAACTATATGTTTTCAAATGGAAGGAGTTGAGCCTCTCGGATCCCAACCTCCATGGAATTAATAGCTTGCAATTCATGGCATAAAAATCAGCACGTATACAAAGCACATAACAAAATGAAAGATTGGAAAGTCGAACGGAAACATCAATGCATTGAAAGATAGGTTCATATGGCAAGTAGGTGTTCTTAAATCATCCCATGTCCAAGCCTAATTGTTTAGCCTCTAACAACCATCAAACACATCACAACTAACTTAATACAAGAATTCATTATTGGAGATTAATACAAGTAAGAATCACCAAGCATAAACCAATGATACTCCCAAATCTCAGCACGAAAACCCCCTTCTTCCTCTAGTTCTCTTCTTTTCTCAGCAATGGCGACCGCTCTACTCGATGCCTCCTTCTGGATGCAGAAAGAAACTCTCTTTCCTCCTTCATTTTGCCCTTTTATCCTCCTTCTCCTGTCCAATCCTTGAATGTCATTTGTCCCTTTCACAGCCCTGCCAATATTCCCTAAAAACTGCCAAGGAACCTTCCTCATTTGGACCACAAAAATTGACAAAGGAATCTACAGATTATGTTTCGTATTTTGTCTTCTAGCAGCTTTTGGCAGGTAGTTGCAGCAGGTACCCCCAGGTCTAGTCTTCAGCGCAGGTGCCCCCATGTACAGTTTCCAGCACACATGTTGCTAGGCTTAGGATACATTCATGCAGGAGAAATCAAGCATAAGTCATTCAAAACTTTACTAGAAAGAGCCATTGGTGTGAAAATATATAATTTGTGCCTAGGAAATTTTAAATTGTGCAAATATTGTAAAAATGTGTGGCAATATATGTAAATGATGCATAATTTCATGAAAAAGTATAATCTTTGCATATAGAAATGAGGAGTGAATTCCCTGTCATCAAACATTATAAAGTATTGTCTACATAATAAGATATTTGAACTAAATAAAATGACTAATCTAAAATCTTACCTAACAACAAAACTTGAGTTTGCATCTTGACAATTGAATTCCTTCATTCATGCCCCTGTTCATATGAAAAAGACTAATAAGCAATTGATCAAAATTCTCTAATAAAATAATTATAAAAAAATTAAAAAGATTATTAATCTAGTCAAAATAAATTACTTACTTGTGAAGTTGACGATTCTTTTGCACTTCCTATAAAACACCAATAGTTAGTATTTTAATGTTATATTTTAATTTCATTCTTAAAAATACTAAACATAATTACTTGCCCTTATCAGAGAATCGATAGTGAAAATGATCAATTCACTATTGAGGAGGAAGGTTTTTTGGTAGATCCTTTGCAACTTCTAACTCAATTTTCGCACCAATCATATATTTGTCTTTTAAATCATATTTGTAACCCCTCCATTTCTTTGCAGCTGAATTGAGAATCCATTTATTTACTTCACTATTATCAGTAAGCACAAATTTCTCCTGCAAATTTTTTTGATATAGAAATGATCCATAACACTAAATTCTTAAGAAATATAAACTAATAATTATTGTAATGTAGTTTTTACCTGAACTAAATTAGTAATTTTATTTTTGAATGTCAAGAGCATTCATCCCCATGTCAAATAGTTTAAGGAAACAAGTTTGACCTTCGATCAATTGTATCCAACCAATCTCCCAAAACTTTACCAGATCTATTTTCTGATTGATGAAATTGATTTCACAACTATATCCAAATATAAGAAACTACTAGTTAATTATGAAAAATAGTAATACCTTAAGAGATCTTTGGAACACCTCGAAAGACAACCTAAACCACCTGTTCTATTCAAAGATCATTAGACAAAATAATAATAAAATAAATGTCACATTGAAAAATAATTTGATAAATGAATATTAATTTGAAATACGAAAATATAAATGAGAGATTGAATATTAACAATACACCTAATGGAAAAAACTTGAACACAAGCTAATCTCATTGATAGAAATACCTAAAAAATTCATTTCAATGAATAAAATATGTAATTAAATATTCACCAATAATAAAAAATATGCATGTGATAAACTCAATGTCTCCTTGAATGTGAGCTTACCTATGTGCGTGCCTACCATGGTAAAGCTACCTGGGTGCAAGGAGGCCGCGCACGGCTGCCCTGCACACACGGAAACCCGCATGTCGCTGCCCTACGCACAGGGAGGCCAGCACGATGCCTTTCCGTGTGCAGGGAGGTCACGGGTTGGCCTCCTTGCGCATGGGAAGGCCGTGCGGCGCCCTAGCCTCCATTCGCGCAAGGAGGCCGCACCTTGGCCTCCCTTCGCGCAAGGAGGCTGTGCCTTGACCGCACCTTGGCCTCCCTTGCACGTGGGAGGGAGCGCCCTGGCCTCCCTTCGTGGAGGGAGTGCCTTGGCTTCCCCTACGTATGGGAAGGATGTCTGCGGCATCCCTTCACGCATGGCCTTCCCACGCACAGGGAGGCTGCACCCTGGCCTCCCTGCGGGCAGAGAGGCCAGGGTGCAGTCTTCCCACGTGCAGGGAGGCTGCACCCTAGCCTCCTTGCACGTGGGAAGGTCGTGCGCAGCCTCCCTTCACGCAAGGAGGCCAGGGCGTGGCCTCCCTGCATGTGGGAAGGCCGCGAACAGCCTACCTTCGCGTAGGGAGGCTGCACCCCGGCCTCCCTGCACGTGGAACGACCGCGTGCGGCCTCCCTTCGCGCAGGGAGGCCATGGCACGGCCTCCCTGCGCATGGGAAGGTCGCGCGCGGCCTCCCTTCGTGTTCCTTTCACGCAGGGAGGCCAGGGCGCAGTCTCCCTTCATGTGGGAAGGCCGTGCACGGCCTTCCCATGCGCAGGGAGGCCACGATGCGGCCTCCCTACGCATGGGAAGGCCACGCGCAGCGGCCTCCCTACGCATGGGAAGACTGTGTGCGGCCTCCCTTCGTTAGGGAGGCCAGGTCGCAACCTCCCTGCGGATGGGAACGTCGTGTCATGGCCTCCCTGCTCGTGGGACGGCCGTGCGCGGCCTCCCTCGTGCAACGAGGCCGCGCCCTGGCCTTCCTATTTGTGGGACGGCCGTGAATGGCCTCCGTTCGCGCAGAGAGGCGACGACTTATTTGTGAGTGCCAAGTGTGCAAGGAAATTGCTTCCGAAGGTCGATGACATGAGGTGGAGATAGGGTTAATACTTTATCAAACTAATTTATTTTATCATAAAATTTAATTATATTATTATAGAGAAACTAGAATATATATATTAATAAGAGAATATTATAAGTATTGTTAACATCGTTCATATAAAATAAATGTTTAATCAATAATTATCATTTGATATTAAAACTAATCGAAGTGCATCTCAAACTCTATAATTTCATTATTTAATGACAAAGAAATTTTAATCATTTAAGACCCAAACGCTACAATTATATTATCAGAAGATGAATTTGAATTTTTAATCTTCAGAATTGTTATTAATTTCGAAAATAAGATATTGGTACAAATAAAAGATAATAATAACCATTTATGTTATAGGAAAAGAATAATATATATATATCAATAAAAACAAAGATAAATCCACGAGATATTAAAAAGTGTCACTCCCTTATATTGTCATATCATCCGTATAAATAAAAGTTATAATTATCGTTTAAATGTTGATTTAACAAAAATAAAATATGAGTTTGGCTTAATTATAATTAGGTCTTTTTAGTTTTAGTCTCTATATTATAACTATTATTTTTTTACAATTTAATAGTTTCATAATTATTTATTTGAAAAATTAAAAAGATGAATAATTTTATATGATTGTTTCATCCTAATTATCATAAAGATATATATATTTTTCATCATTAATTTTTCATAAACCTATAATATTCATGACGGATTATTTTTGTCATCTATATATATTTTCTTATAGTGTGTCACATCCTTTGTCACCCTCACTCACCAAGGGGATCAAGGTAGCTCACAGCTCTCCTGCTCTACCCTTAGGACGAGGGAGAATGGCTCTAGCTGCCTCTGTGAATAGGGTGTATCGATGCCTCCCTCCCTAATGATGGGAGAGTGACCGGCAAGGTGATCTTCAAAGGATGTTGTATCTGATTTCGAAATTGATATGAGAGTGTTCCAAATTTTGGAGAAATTTCAAAGTGAAAAAGGTGAAACATAATAAGTAAATCCTAATTTAATTAATTTCTACCCTAATTTGTGGTTTTACTTTAAAGACATTAATATATTGTCATTATTTTATTAAATATGTTAGGATGCAATTCAAATAGTGTTCTTATATAGGAATGTAAATTATTTGCATCATATTTTTTTGCTATAGACGTTAAAAAACTTTTTGTCATTTAAAACACAACTCAATGCGTCCCTCTATTATTCACAATAGTTAGGACACAACTCAAGCATTGCAATATGGAAACAAATTATTTGCGTTGTGATTTTTAGGACACAGTCTTAATAAACTATTATAACTTGAAACATAAATAAATTGTGTCTATTTATTGCTAAAAAATATGATGTAATTCAATGAGTGTTGCTATATGGGGACATAAGTTATTTGCATCATATTTTTTGGGGGCACAACATTAAAAAGTATCACTTAAAATACAAATCAATTGTGACTCTTTGTTTCTTATAAAATTTGGAACGCAAATACATTAGCATTGCTATATTCTGACATTATTTTTATCATAATTTATTGTCACATGATATTCATAAATTATTAAACCTTGAAAGTCCAATCAATTGCATTTTTATATTTTTACAAAATTTAGGACGCATTTCAAATAGTGTTACTATATTAGAACTCATATTATTTGTGCCACATTATTGAATTTAGAGACGCAATATCGAAGTGTGGTTATGATTTGAACTAATATAAAGACACTAAAATTATTGTGTCTTAAATTTTAAAGATTGGGACTCGAATTGTAATGGCGTCCTTAATACGTTATACTAATTGGGATGCTACAAGTTAGTGTCTCAAGAATTGGACGCTTTGTGGATGACGCTATGTATTGCGTCCTTAAGGATGCGTCCCTAGATGACCATTTGGTTGTAGTGTGTGCTCGAACTTGAACCAATGGTAGCCATTTGATTTGAATTTTAAAAAGAACACTATATAAACAAACAATCATATCTGCAACTTGCAAGCTCAAAAATACAATTAGATCTTTACTTAGTTCAAGGTAGATAAATTACATACAAAAGGGATTTTGCAATGAAAATAAACCAAGAAAAACAATTGACTTTTTATGGTTACATGCATAGTTACATTGAATAGGAAAAGAATAGAAATTAAAAAACCTACTGACACTTGATCAATTGCAAGTTTTAAATAATTCTACAAGTTTAAACACTAAGCATATTGACACTTAATCAGTTGCAATGTTTTTAGAGGAACAATTGCAAATCTTTTAAGAGTTAAGAAAATCAAAATAGCACTACGTCCATGAAACTTTTGAAGTTAGTACATTATAATCCTCTATCACATATCCATATTAGTGAATAATAGACACAAACATTAATCAAAGCCAAAAAGGATATATCATCATGTGTGTGTGAGGAAACATGAAGAAAGTAGAACATGAAAATGGGAAAACTTTATGCAAACGCAGGCAAAGACTTAGTAAATATATTGTTTGGCCTCCTCACTCTCCCCTTGGGATCCATTGTGAAGCTCTTGGAGAAGAATTCTTCAATAGGTTCCATTGACAACCTTTACAACAGTGTTGAATTCCTAAGTAGCACCCTGATTACATGAAATCCATGGCACATGGGATGCTTCTATCTATGAAGCTAGCTCAATTTTATGGATGTAGCAACCAGCTCTTAAAGGTTAAAGAAATGTCATCAAGGAAAGTTTGTATGGACAAAATGATTCATCAAGAAAGAAAAAAAGGGAGAAGGATATTTCAAAACAAGCAACAAGACGAGGGTGTGAGGTGACACGAAGCTGCAGGTGAACTGATGGTAGATAGGCCGTAGTCATGTGAGGCAAGCGAAGCTGCAGTAAAGTGAGGCGAGTCAAGGCACTGCGAAGCGAAGGTGCGGCCAAGGCAAGTAGTGCGAGGCGAGGCGAGGCAAAGAGAAGGTGCGGCTGAGGTGAGTCGTGCGAGGCGAGGCAAAAGTGAGGCGAGGCGCTGCGAAGTGATGGTGCGACCAAGGACCGAAGCGAGTCGTGTGCAAGGCCGCCAAGGTGAATTGATGGCAAGGCAAGGAGAGGTTGCTGAGGATTGAGATCCGACGATCATCAAGGATGGAGATCAAGATATGGTGTCGAACAACCAAGAGAGAAGGAAGCAACCACCATATTTTTTTGGTTTCGTGAGGGAAGCAACCAAAATCCCATATTGCTTGAAGCCCTAGTTAATTTCTTTCTAGTAATATCTACACAATTTTATATCACCATTTTTAACCAGAATATATACTTGGAGATTTTACAACTTGACTCGAATGATTCAGCCGAGTTAATTAAGTTTACCGAGTTGTCTCGTAACTCAATCTGAGTTTGACTCAATTTTTTTAGTTAGACCCGAGTTGACTCGATTTTGGGGTCATGGACTCTTAAATTCGTACGACTTTAAGAGTCTAACTCGCGATATTGACAACCTTGGCAACAGTGGCTTCATCCACAACACGAGAGTTTGTTCTTCAGTTTGAATTAAATTTTAATGTTTTTCTCCTCACTTTTGATGTGTAGTTCCAGAGACGAAGCCAACACTAAATTTAAAAAGTGTGTGCGTATGGGGGGAGGGCAATTAAATTATATACACTATATTTTTATTTTTCTTATATGTTGTTTTACTTAATAAATAAAAAATTTGGGAGGGGCTCTCCCTGTGTAGTTCATCGTGTATACTACAGCTTAATTGTTAGTGGAAGACTAAGTTGATCTTCGAATCATTTTTAATTTTGGACTTCTATGAACATGCTTTGTTAATATTTAATGTTTTTTTATCTTAATTTGATAGATTCCTCATATCAACTGTAAAAGGTTTCTTATGATTGATATAAGATTAAGATTGCTTCGATAAATTAGTTTAGGGTTTTAGTATCAATTTATTTGGGTCGTTTAATCTTTAACTTGGGTTATTTGGTTTCTGAAATAGTCATTTTGATATTAACTCAGGCTGATATGATAGCAATGTATGTCCTATTCCATTTTGATATTAATATAGGTTGTTTTGATAGTAGTGCATGTCATATTCTATAAATCAGTTGAATATTAGGATTTGTGGATTATTGAGAACCTTAGATTAGTAATTAATAGCAAATGTCTTCAATAATAACATATCTTATTTTCAGGCATATCAAAGTTGATTCAGTTGAACTTCTTTAATCTAATATTAAAATAAGATAATTAGGTCATCTGACAATAATTCTATAATTTAAAGCAATTGTTCCATCATAATAATTGAAATTGATTTTAATGTTGATTATAAGTGATAATGATGGGGATACAAAGCCATTACCAACTCTCTCATATTTTGGTCTCTTTTAGTCTACACCACAAACTTTTTTGATTCACCTTTTGTTATTTTCAATTAAGCCTAATTGATATTAATCTCTTTTCCTCTCAATAAATTGATATCAATAGAAGAAAAGTGCTAAGCTTGTCCATTTTGAGTTCAAAACTCATATTCAGTCTTTGTTACTTGATATGACTAGTGCACTTGTTAGCTTTCTCGTGACTGTTTTATTTTTTCATCAAATTTTTTGGCGCATTGTTGTGAACTATTTCTAAGTTTTTTTCTTATCATGCAAGGATTATTAATTAAGAACAAATCAAATTTTGGAATCTTCTAGCAACCCTGATTCAATAACTAAATGATACAATACTTGCAGCTCGAAGGGACCTTTTGTTACATCTTAGCCCCATGTACCAAGATGTTATTCTCTTTGGGTTTCGATCTGCACAAGATTAAAATGTCTTCATAGGTTTTGACATGCAATAATGAGATTTATTTGATATTGGGATATCATAAGTTACATGCTTTGACAGATACATGTAACTTATGATATGTTTATCTTTTATCAATAATGGGATTTATTTTATTTTGATAGTATATTAATTATTTGTAATTATATTTATTTGGTACACAAACTCTCCAACTTTATGATATGATTCTATGATCCAAAAGAATAATTCTAACTAAACGCTCGAGTTCAACAACCTTGCTCTAAACAGGTAAACCCCTTAGTTTTGACTCGGGTTCATGATGCAAAAAAATTATCTCCTAAACTATTAATGTTCCTATCATAAGTTATAAATAAACCATGGAGTTATCAACTATTAATGTATCTCCTAAACATATCATAAGTTACAAATAAAGGATCAATGTATCATAAGTTACATGTTTTGATGCTAAGTAATGAGATTTATTTGATATTGATAGTATATTAATCATTTGTAACTATATTTATTTGGTACATAAAATCTCTAACTTTATGATACGATTCTACGAGCCAAAATAATTCTACCTAAACTCTTGAGTTCAACAGACTTGCTCCAAACAAGTAAACCCCTCAGTTTTGAATCCGGTTCACGAAGCAATAAGATGTATCTCCTAAAGTATTAATGTTCCACGAATTAGCAACAATCAATAGACCATAAAATATTCAACACTCCAAGTCAAAATTAGGGAATGGAATGTCTCAACTTAAAAGTAAAGTATCAATTTTCATAGAATCATAACATCAAGAATTAACCACCCCTCAATCAGGTCTCCAGAGAATTCAATCAAACTCATCAAAAGCATTAACTCGGCGTTCATATTCAGAAGAAACAAAACGTAAAGAATACATACGACTAACGGAAAATAGTTCAAAATAGTTTATTCAACTAATGAATAACTTTTATATATGAAAGATTAAACTATAAGAACAAGATACAAAGCATCCTAAAATATAGAAGGTATTGAACTCGATACTCTAGATTTGTGATATCTATAGTAGCCCCCAAACAAGTGAAAGTGTTGACTTCTCTTTTGGTGCCCTTCAAGACTTGAAATGTGTCCTTAAGATTTTTTTTAAAACCTTTTAGGCTTCAAGAATCTGAGCATATGAACTTCTATTTATGGCTGCCAAGTAGTCTTCAAATGTTGCATAGAGTTTGAGATGATTTGAAAATATTTTCAAGTCATAATAAGAAGAGCATAAGATTTTTTTAATTAAGCTGATTCCTCCTCCTTGGGCTGACTTTTAAATCATCAAAAAATTTCAAATCTACTTGAATATGATTCTTTTATATATGTGAGGAGTTTTGTGTGGTAAGGAGTTATTTTTCGAATCATATTAGGAAGATGAATTACAAATTCTTTCATTTTGCCTTAAAATTCATGGCTATTTCTTGAGCTGATTTTTTAAACATCAAAGTTCTCTCAAATCCATTATGAATTGATCTATAGAAGCCTCCAAGGAGTTGCATGCATTACATAATGTTTCAAAGCTTTTCATGAAGTTGGAATCTTCTCCTAGTGAAATATGTCAAAAGAATGAACTCCTAGTTGAAGTAGGAAAATTTCTCATGTTTGATTTAAATTAATTCTAATTTGTGTTGAACTTTCCAAATGCGCTACTGCTCTAGATTCATATATATAAAATAAAAAATAAATATGATACTAAAAATATTTAAAAATTACATTAAAAATTGTTAAACAAATCAAATAATAAAATAATCAATGCAATGTAAAAATTACAAAAAAAAATATTCTAAATATGCTACTAAAAATATGATGTAAATTATGTGCATCAAGCTCCCCCTATTCAACTTAAAAACCTTATTTGTCATCAAACAAAATTCCAACAACACTTAGGAAATAAGAGATCTTATTAACGTTCATCCTATAAATCAATTACTTTTCTAGCACCGTCATTTTACACATCTATCGCCAAAGTATCTCACAACTTTCCAACAACCCTCCCTTGTAGAATTTCTAAATCTTAAATGTATTTAGATGCATTCAAGTTCGACTTCATGCAAGAAACATACAAGTATCAAGTAATAATATTACCGTTAAACACAAATACTAATGAAAAATATACATTAAGATAACACATTTTAGTCTTCAAGAAAGATTGCACAAGAAAGTCAATGTAGTGAGCTTTTAACTAATAACTCCTAAATAGGATAGGCTTAAGGCAACAAGTGTGAAGTAACTCTCGAGCTTACTTCTCCGAACATTCTCAGATTCTAAATGAAGAATTTGAAGCTCATAGTGATCTAATTTTTTTTTGTGCTTCTCCAATTTGCAAAAGATGGTTTGTGTAGTGAGCTTTAGATAAACGGAGCGCAAATTAAATGGCTTGAGCTCAATTTTAAGATTTCCCTATAAGTTTACTTACCCGAACTTATTAAGGTTTGGATAACATATTCACAACATTTTATTATTATTTTTTTGTGAATTTCACTCTTTTTTTCTATTTTTGTTTCAGCTTGTTATCTTATTTCTTTTTCGATAATCTCATAGGTACTTATACATTTAGTATACATGCTACTACTATCAAGAATAAAGAAAAAGAAAATAAAAACTTAAAAGAAAATTGAACTTGAATGAGAATTTGGGGCCTAAGGATTTTTAACAGTGAACTCAAATCAAATTAGCCAATTCTAAGACGATAAACGATAAAAACTATGACATTTGAATTTGACTAGATGACAAGATGTCCTTGAAATTTTAATAAAAAAATACTTGATGCAATAAGACATGAGAAAATAATATGGTGAATGATAATTGTGGGAATTCCAAACTTTTTTGAATTATTATGGATTTTTATTAATGATGCAAAAATGTAAGCAAATATGATGAAGTAAAATAAAAGATCTGGGAAAGCAAATATGCAATACTATATTTTACCAAACATGATGCATTCACAATGTCTTGAGTGGTTAAGGCCATACTGGAATAAGAAAATTAATTTATGACTCAATAAAAGAGGAAATAAATAAAAGAAAATGCACAATCAGATATAGTCCCAATGTGGTGACAACAAGAAGAAACCACATGTTTTAATTAAGATAGATGGAAATTGTGTAGATGCCTCATCATGTTTTTTTTCAGTTTACTCCATTTGTGCATTGAGATCTTCATTGTGTTGTAGGTGGTGAGCTTGCATTTTTTGTTGCTCAGCTCACATAATTTCCAAGGTTGATAATATAGATGAAAAGTCACGAAGGTGCATAATGAAGGTGGAATATTGACGAAGAAACTAGTCAATAAGAGCCTTCATCTCAGGCCACGGCAAGGATGTCATGGGCCATGTCAGCATAGCTTCTGGCCATGAAGTTGTTGTTGTGGTTGTGTTTGCCACGCCGCAGGTCAACATGAGTGAATTGGCATTGTGGGTTGTTAGCAGTGTCATATGTCACATCAGCATAATTGATGCTAAGAACGATGAAGTCATTGCTTCAAAGATGTTGTCGCCATGGGTCGCATTAGTAGAATCATAGATTTTGAAGAAATGATAGAAACAACAACATTAAAACTTGCCTTCAAAAATATCTCATTCAAACCATGCACAAGGTGTAGTTGTCCACATAAAAGGTGTTGTGATCCTTAGAGAGAAAAACAATCTATGGTGGTAATGCAAGCAAAAAAAATATAGATGTTGCATGCATGCTATTTAGGAAAATTTTCATAGTTTTGATCATTGAATACATAATTTTATATTTTTTTCTTTCCAAGTTTCCTATTTGTTTAAGATGGAAAATACCCAAAATTTCTCTATTTTTATCCTTAAGATGTAGTATTTGAAGGATTTGGATGGCACCAAGAGGGGGTTGAATTGGTGTATAAATTTTTTTACTATTGTTGTTATGCTAGATTTGTTCGAGTATGTTTAGCGGAAGCATATAAGTTCAAAAGCACAACAGCTAAGAGTCAGAGAGAGAAGGAAGAAACAAACAAACGCACAAACACAGGGTTTGTTGACGAGGTTCGGCCGAACTCCAGGCCTACGTCCCCACTCCGGTCTTCTCGCACTTGAGATCTTCGGAGATCACTAATTCCTTCTTCAAGGGCGAAGGCTCCCTTACAACTTCTCCTTTCATGCACGAGGACAAGGAGACAACCTCTTACAGAATCTCACAAGAATTCTTGATCCCTTCTATCCTGGATTCTGTTGAATCTAGGATCCCGAGAATGTTTTGAATGATCACAAATTTGTAAGTGAACTCAGTCTGTACTGATGAACTTGTTTGAGCTAATTTCTGT
>LTAE01007959.1:3116-21612 GCA_001647135.1 Pontederia paniculata | reverse complement strand
ATTTGTTACTTTGCTGTCAATCACTTGCTTCTTAAGCCAACTCGAAAATTGTTCATCTCGGAGTTGCAAAAATTGATCATCTGTCATATTATAATTTATTTGTCTTTGAAAATCTTCAATTTCTCTATAAAAAAATTGAAATGTATGAATTGTGATATTTTTAACCTAATATAAAATAATATCCAGTAAGTAATCTTACTTTAGATAAGGCGCCACCTCCAAAGTGTCGATGAGAACATAATTTTTCGCAATCAATAAATTATCGTCGTTTAAGATAAATTTATGTGTTCTCCCAATCGGACGTGCTGAAAATTTAAAAATGGATAAGCCCTCCTTATTGATCTCTTCTCCGCCATCATCATTTCGTGAGACTTGAGTTCGCTTTGTTTGAATTTTAGGTTAAAAGTACAACAATGTGAAATTAGAAACTTCTTCATAAAAGTAAGCTTCACATATAGATCATTCAACTTTTGTCTTATTTTTTGGCTTTCTCTTTAGGTACAACATGCACTCTCAGATGGATACATCCATCGAAATTGTATAGGCCATGCTACCGTTGCCTCATAAGCGAGATGGACAACCAAATACTCCATGACGTCAAAGAATCATGGTGGAAATATCTTTTCTGCATTTGATAAGGTAATTATAATCGATGATTCCAAACACATCATATTATCTTTACGTATACTAGAGGCACACAATTCTTTAAAGAATATACTGAATTCAGTGAGTGTCCCCCATATAGGTTTAGACAAAAATTCTCGAAAGTTGATTGAAATTAATCTTTTCATAAATACTTGATAATCATGTGTCTTCATCCTGAATATCTTACCATCTTCAAGATCGACACAACGAGATATGTTAGATGTGTATACATCTGGAAACCTCAATTATTTTATCCACTCAAAAAATAAGCTTACGTTGTTCACTACTTAATGCATAAGTATCTTTTGGTTTTATGCACTTCCCATTTTGATGAACCAATTCGAGTTCTGGATGTCTTCATATGAGCTTCAAATCCTCTCAGGAGTTCATATTATCTTTGGTTTTTCCCTTGATGTTCGTCATAGTGTTGAATATGTTATCAAAAACATTCTTTTCCACATGCATAACATCTAGATCATGCCGCACTAGATGTAAGGACCAATATGACAAATTCTAAAAAATACTTCTCTTTTTCCAATTATGATCAATGTCATATCCAAGTTGTCGAATTGTGGATGCCTCCAGCCCAAAAGTTATAGGACCAATCGCATTAACTTGCGATAATGCTTCAAGACTACTCATTCTGATTAATGATAATTTGTTTTCCACAGTTTCCTTACGAAAAAAAATTCTATCATTGCCGCATCGGGTGATTGATCGACAAAAAGACATTCGATGACAATCAAACCAACACACTTTCCGATCATGTTTTAAGTAAAATGATTGTGTGTTTTTTCTCACAAAGTGGACATGCAAGTTTTTCTTTAGTGCTCCATCTACTTAACATTCCATATGCAGGGAAGCCATCAATCATCCATAACAATGCCGCTTTCATAACAATTTTTTTCTTCTTTGAACTGCCCTATATCAAAACTCCATCCTTCATAACATTTTCAATTCATCAAAAAGAGGACTGAAATACACATTTATATTCTTGCTCAGTGACCTTAGACTAGGAATCATGCAAGTAAAAAATATGTGTTCCCTACGCATGCACATTCTTGGTGGAAAGTTATAAGGAGTAACAAATACATGTCAACATGAATATGATATTGTTGAACTCCCAAATGAAATGAAACCATTAGTGCAAAGACCTAATCGTACAATGTAAATCTCTGCAGCAAAATTAGGATGACAATTGTCAATATTTTCATGCTTCTGCATCATAGGGGTGTATCATAACTGAGGAATCACTTCACACCCCCTCTACATGCCATCGCATAAATTGTGCAATATTTTTGTATAAAATAAGCGTTGCAATCTTGGGATGATTGAAAATATCTGAATATTGCAACATGAATATCCCTTTGACTAGCATTAGAACTTGACTTTGGTTTGAATCTTGGCTCACTGCATACATAACAACTTGCTAATTCGTTATGCTCCTTGTAATGTAACATGCAATGGTTGCGACAAGCATCAATCTTCTGGTACTCTAAGCTAAGTTCACTCATCATTCTCTTGCATTTATAATAATTTTTCATGCAACATACTCTTAATAATGCAAATTATTCTGTCAAAGCACTTCTCTCTCATATTATATTCAGACTTCAAATTCATCAATTGTGAAATAGAAGATAACATATTTTGTTGCTCGCAACCATTCCAAAGATGCTCGTATGCATTTTTTAAAAGATTATAAAATTTTGAAGTCGAAGGATTAGGAGTTTGTTCTCTTTGTTAATTTTCTCCATAAAATGCAGCACCAATATATGCATCTCGCACCATATCAAAATATGAATTTGTCGAAGTTTTCATAAAATTATCTTGATTACTTGAACTTTCATCTTTCAAATATTATTAACCATGCAAAGTCTAATTCAAATAATCTACCAAAAGACTCTTTCGATATACATCTCAACATTATATCTTAGTTTCAATTTCTTATTCTTACAATTTGCACATGGACAATGAATGCGACCAAGAGAATCGGCTACACCTCATTCTTCATATGCAAATCTTAAGAATTCATCAACTCCATCCTTAAATTTTTCATAAACATAACCCTTATCATATTTCCACTAGAAAATTCAACTTCGATCGGTCTCAATATACTACATAAATATGAACGAAGATTAATTATATATGAACTGAACATAATTAAATATGAACAAAACATAAATACAAATATTAAACATTATTCGATATTCAATAAACATGATTACAAATGAACTAAATATGATTATATATGAAATAAACATGATTAACTATGAACTAAATATAATTATATAAAAACTAAACTATCGGGAGGAGGGCAGCGCCAACCTTCCTCACATTGAGGAGGGCGGGCGCCGGCCTCCTCACTGATGGGAGGAGGGCGGCGTGCACCCTCCTCACACATTGAGGAGGGCGGAGGAGGGAACGCGGAGTTTACCGGCGGCGAGGAGGTGAGATGGCGGGCGGCGACCGGCGAGCGCGGGCGGAGTAAAAGTTGAGAGGGGGAAAATGCAGAGAAGGGAAAACAATTGAGGCCGAGGGATTTTAGGGCACAAGAATTAGCGACGAAAACTTTCATCGCCAACTTGTCGCTATGATAGTTTTTTTAAATAAATTAATAGCGACAAAGAGATCTGTCACTAAATCATTACCGATTTTGTCGTTAATAACGACAACAATATTCTGTCATTATTTTCGTTGTTAACTCGTCCTAATTTTTTTTAAAAAATAATTTCGCCAACTTATCTTGTCACTAATTTATCGTCATTAGCGACTAATTAGCGATAGAAAATTCTGTCGTCAAACACCTGTCGCTAATACATACTATTCTTGTAGTGATCTTAGGGTGGTGACTTGCTCATGGTGGATGTTGCACATGTTAAACTTTCAAGTCTCTATCTTGTGTTTATGTCATTATGTCTTATGCATTGAGTCTATATTGCCTACGGGCTATGGATTATGAACCCATTTTACTTATTGATGTATCACTTGACCTCTATGTTGAGAATTTGTATGGAGTATTGTAGACATTGGATGTTGAGTCTTTATATTGTTATAGAAGTTTCCGCTGCGAGTTTTATCCTTAAAATTGTCATATGCTTAAATGATTATTGCTTTCGTTATTAGATGATAGATTTATATGCTTTAATATTATGATCTTGTTGCACATTGTATAATAATCATAGAAAGTATCGAACCACTTACGTAATGCACTGGGTCGTCATGCTAATTGTGAATATTAGGGTGGTCGATCTGGGAGCGTTACACAACCCGTCTCATCAAAGATAAGCAGGGGCGGCCATGCCTCCCCCTCTGCCTTGCCATCATCATGGTGCAAGGGCCGTCCCTATCGATGACAAAATGACCACCACATTTTCTATTATTTAGATGTTTGATTTTTTTATTTTTTAAACATCCAGGGATAGATCCTTGAGGTAACGTTAATATAGACAAGAATATTTAAGTACTGTCTAGAATATAATACATGGTTAGATATGAAAAATCTGTGATAACTTAGAGGAGGTAAGAGAAGTTATTGTAAATTTTATATTATGTCGTTAACAAAAGTTATATATGCACAAAAAAGTACACATATGCACAACTGCCACAACATATATACTAACTTGAGAACATAATTTTCTTCCGCCAATAAAAAATAGTTGTCAAACAAACTTTGTGATATTTTCTTAGTTTCCAAGAGAAAAAATACATTGTAATTCACAATTACTTAAATTTTGCAACACATTCAAGCACGACCTAAGTGTTTCTATGTTGCATTTCTTTTGTAATACCTTATTTTTTTTGTTCAGGAGTTCAGGATCCATTAATCCTATTACTTTAGAATTTTTGGAGTCGTAACCATGCTTATTTATCTCTTGCATTTCATAGAAACTATTGGAGGATGACAGAAGACATTGGACGAATGATTCCATATTGAAGACACAAATCATCTCCTTCACCAAGGAATTAGAGATAACTGAAACTGTGCATGCTTATTTATCTCTTGCATTTCACAGAAACTATTGGAGGATGACAGAAGACATTGGACGAATGATTCCATATTGAAGACACAAATCATCTCCTTCACCAAGGAATTAGAGATAACTGAAACTGTGCATGCTTATTTATCTCTTGCATTTCACAGAAATCATTGGAGGATGACAGAAGATATATTGAAGACACAAATCATCTCCTTCACCAAGGAATTAGAGATAACTGAAACTGTGCATGCTTATTTATCTCTTGCATTTCATAGAAACTATTGGAGGATGACAGAAGACATTGGACGAATGATTCCATATTGAAGACACAAATCATCTCCTTCACCAAGGAATTAGAGATAACTGAAACTGTGCATGCTTATTTATCTCTTGCATTTCATAGAAACTATTGGAGGATGACAGAAGACATTGGACGAATGATTCCATATTGAAGACACAAATCATCTCCTTCACCAAGGAATTAGAGATAACTGAAACTGTGCTTTCAATACCAGAAATCATAAAATAGAAGTGAGCACGTGCTAAGTGGTGGTGGAGCATTATTTTCAATCAAAATTTAGAATAATTTTGATAATAAAAATCGAGGGAAATCATGATTAAAAGAAGTTCCGCAACGCTAAACAGCAAAAGTGCTCAGCACCTTCATTAAACCCGATCAGGAAAGCCACACAAGATATGTCACCACAAGCCTACTGCTACCTTTTATAACTGTAAATTTCTTATCAAATTTCTCTTTTAATATCGAAAAAGGCAAGCTACAATACATATATTGAATAGAGTAGAATTTTTTTTAATAATTACATGAATACATTCTTTTGAATTTACATATCAAAACACACATTCGAAATTACACCCATTAAAAACAGTCATAGCATAGTATAACAATTTCTTTTACAAAACTATAATAAAATTTGAAAATCCATAAAAAAAACATTCAAACTACCTAAACCTAAACATGTCCGAATGCAGGTATCAAAAGATAAAGCACCAATGCCACAGAAAGTTTAACGAACAATATCGAGGGGCACGAAACGAGTCATGGTCATGGAAGAGTCGTAATCACCCAAAGCCCCATGGTTGACAATGGAGGAGCGTTCCTCTTCCCCTCCTAAGAGAAGCTCTTGTTCGTCTTCATTCTGGTTCATCCACGGGTGCAGATTGGACCTTCTCAATCCCTCCAGCTCCATGGCCACCTCTTTCATGGAGGGCCTCTCCTCACTGTTCAAGCGCAAACACCTCTCCACAAGCTTTGCCACCGCCATGAGCTGCTGCCGCGGCCCCTCGTCGACCACGCGCTGCTCCAAGATATCGAGAAGTCGACCATCCTTGACGTACCACGTGAAGAACGCGGCAAGGCTCTTGTGCTCTGCAGAATGCGACTTGTCGATCGGCTTCCGCCCTGTGATGAGTTCGACGACTACAACTCCAAAGCTGTAGACGTCGCTCTTGTCCGTGAACTCTCCACTATGCAAGTACTCCGGATCCAAGTATCCGAACGTTCCTCGCACCAAGGAGACGAGGCCCTTTTGGTCGATGGGAACCAATCTGGAAGCCCCAAAATCCGACACTTTAGCAGTCAAGCTGTTGTCCAGCAGTATGTTGGTGGACTTCACATCTCGGTGGATGATCGGAATGGCAGCCGCCGAGTGGAGGTACGACAACGCTCCGGCAACCTCCGACGCTATCCGCAGGCGATCCTCATAAGACAACGAGCCCACCATGCCTTCGCCATGGATGTGTTCAAAAAGCGTGCCATTGGGAATGAACTCATATACCAGCAAGGGCACCTCGGTCTCCAAGCAGCAACCGAGGAGGCCGACCACGTTCCTGTGGTTGATACGTGAGAGGACGACGACCTCGTTGATGAACTGTTCGATCTCGATGCTATTTGTGACCTTGGACTTCTTTATGGCGACGGTCGTGTTGTCCGGAAGGACGCCCTTGTAGACTGTCCCGGCGCCGCCTTCACCAAGGACTCGACTTTGCTTGTAGTTGTCCGTGGCGATCTTGAGCTCCTCGGTTGAGAACAACCTTGTCATAGCAGCAGCGCTGCTGCTGCTTTCCAAGGGAGCGCGTCGTTGTTGCAGCAAGAATCCTCCATTCTGCTGGAAAAACTTCTCCTTGAGCTCCATGAGCCTTTTCTTTCTGATTGCCCAGTACATCCAAGACGCAACAAAGACTACAAGCAAGAGGCAGAGACACCCACCTGCAGCTTACAATTAACAGACCAGTTACGTATATATGTTAATCTTTCAGCATGGAAGCATACTAAAATGGATTAGTAAAACATGCAGGACTAGGATTTTGGAATCACCTAAAACAAGATAAAGCAGCTTCAGAATGGATTTTTTCGGTTACAGGAAAACAAGATTAGAATAAAGGAAATATGCAGGACAAAGATTTTGGAAGAATCACCTAAAACAAGATAAAGAAGCTTCAGAATGGATTTGCAGCCACTCCCGTCAACTTTTCCATCTCCGTACATGTGCCATGGACAGGAACATCGGTAGCTACCATTATTATTGTTACACGATTTAACACATGGGTTGCTGCTACTACATTCGTCTATGTCTGCAATCAAAGAATTTTAATCGGAAACAATGAGTCGAATAAATTTATTATCATGTCCAAGACAAGGTAAGTGCTCAGTAGACTCGTCACGCATTGCTGGCAAATTTCAGTTAGCACACTACATATCAAGTCATGCGTCAAGAACACAGTTATATTATACGTACGTTCATGTAAAAAAAAATAAAGCTTCCTCAAACAATTACCGATGCATCCATTTTGGAGGTATGGATTACCATGGTACCCCTGGGTGCAGTTGCACAGGTACCCGGGACCGTTGGCCGAGTTGAAACAGTAGCTGTTGTCGGAAACGCAGGCGTACTTTCCAGACGGATTCTTCATAGCTTCCTCGCACGTCTCATTCATGATCGCCCAGTCCAAAGTAACTGGAATGAAATCGACATCCTTCAGATCGGTGTAGTTGGAGAGGCCAAAATTAAGCCAACCATCGTCGGCCACAAAACCGTAGCTGCAAGGATTGAACTGCCAACAGTTGGTGTGGTTGAATCCGTACTGGTCTAAGATCACGTTGAAGTACCGAAGGCCCTTGGGGATGGGCGTTTCGCAGCAGCCGATCCCCGAGCATGTGCCATTGACGACGCTTCTCGAACTGTTACAGACTGAAAAGCACCCTGTCCTGAAGTCTTCCGTCTCGCCGTCTGGGTATCCAATCGAGCCTTTGAGGTATCCCACCGTGTCACAGCCAAGGGCGAAGAACTTGTTGCCCGTATTGGAGAATCTGTAGTTTGTTTTGTGCTGTATGGAGATGGAGGGGTGGTTGTAGGTGTTGATGCTGCCGCCCATGTTATAGCAATCGTAGGCCTTGTACTGGTTCACCACCAGATGGCCCTCCATTCGTATATTCACCACGGTGATGTTGCTGTCGATCAGATAGGGAACGCCGGTGGAGTTGTTGCAGGTTATTTCGAAACCCTCCCCGAAGCAGCTATGGCCGATGCCGAACGGGTACGGGATGCTGACGCTCCCGCACTTGGATTGGCAATGGGGCAATGCCATTGGGGGAGCACGATCCGACGTCGACGCACCCGCCACCACTGCAAGAACGAGCATGATCAGCCTAATTAGGACGACAATCGCTTCAGCTTGCAACCGGAGAGGAGCTACGAGGTGGTGGACTGCCATAATTTGCATGCAAAGGCTGGTAATTGTGAACCACATGGCGGTGGGCGGCCAAAGTATTATTAAGTAGACTCGTCACCGATTAAAAAAAATATATACATTGACTCGACTTCGAATGGAAAAAACTTTTTAGTTGACCCGTCACCGAATAAAAAATAATATCTACATGACTCTTGACTGGTAACATCGAATGGGAAGAAAGGTATTTAGTAGACACGTCACTCAATAAAATTAAATATATTTACATAATTACATTGACTCGTGACTTCGAACGAATCTGGAATGGTGAACTTCAAAACTTTTTACGATTGAAGTTATAAAAAAAAACTTTATGATGAAGTATATGAGAGAGATGCTTAATTCAATCAAACAGCAAGCAAAACCTTATCCAAAAAAGCAAAATCAACCGAGACTAATACAGGTTTCCATTTCGAAAAAAATCAAAATTTTAAGTTAGTCGAGTCCTAATAATTGAGTCACTGTGGTACAATTAACCAAATAAAATTGCAAGCAAAATTGTAAGACCGTGGAAAGCCTTACGGTACAAATGATGCCAACAATCTACATGATTTTTTCTAATTTGTTAAGTATAAATTATATAAATCCAAATTAATATAATATTGCAAATTAAATGTACAAAAGAGAAAATAAAGATTATTAATCAATTATTAAATAATATCACTATATTAACAATTAATTATACAATCTTGCGAATTTATTCAATCCCGAAATACTAATAATAAATTAAAATAAATATTCTCTAAAGATTAATAATATTATTATCTGATTATTATATTTTTTATGATTGTAAGAATTTTTTGTTATTGAATCTTTACTCTAGGTCTTCTCATCTTTCCATCTTATCAGAGCCCCATGAAAAGCTTTTTTTTCGAATCTAAGAAGATTCTCGTCTTCAAGACTTTCACTTCTCTTTCTCCTAGATCACCATCAAAGAGCAAGCATTTCTATGGATTCTTGCCACGACTCGCCAAGAGATAAAATATCTTATTCTGTTTTCATATGTATCAACCACAGGCTAGAAGAGAGAAAATTCTCATTTTATTATCTGATCGTGTAGCTACTCCAATCCACATAATACCAAACATCTAATTTAATTAGTTATTAACCTAACACCCTATTAAACTTTCTGATCGATGGACATCTCCGCTCAACAAATCACTCCCTCGTGTTTATAAAGAGATATTTGATAAAAAATTATCAGTTGATTTTTATGTCAACTGATCTAATACATTGTTCCAATTTTCTCCTTACAATTGTCTGTCTTAGTTGAGAAACGAAGAACAGAAAAAAAATCACAAAAAATACCCAACAAGTAGGTACAAAATTATGTGATTTGGAGATGTATATCTTATTCATGACAGCTGTAAAAAACTTATATTTTTTTCGTGCCAAAATAACGAATTACATAATCGCTACTAGAATAATATACATGTGTTGGAGCTAAGAAAACCGCACACAAGATAAAATATTATATAATTTTTTTGTGTGAATCTTCAATGATCTCGACATGTTGTCTCCAAGAGTCTCCCCTTCTTCAGAAATCACCTAATACTCAACACTGAAATATTCAATAAAAGAACGATGCTTTATCATAGATCTAAGAAGTTGAAAAATAAATTCACTATAAGAATTTGAGCTATTAGCTACAAGGCAATTCATACTTAATCAATAGCTAATTTAGTCACAAATAATCTCACTGACATATTTGTCACAGATTTGAGACACTTAAAATTTATCGTAAAAAACTTGTCATTAATAGTGACAACTTATTTTATCACTAATTATGTTTTTAAATCAGTAACTCATTCGTCTCTAATATGTTGTAACTGCTATATTTTTTTCCAAACCTAATAATTATCTATATTCAGTCTTTATATCGTCTAATATCAATAGTTAAATAATCTTAAAAATTGATAACAAATATATAATTAACTGGTCACTATTCACTGACTATATTTTATCGCAATTTATTCTCCCATTTTACTCTTCTCACAATAAAATCGTCACAAAATAGTAGCAAAGTAACAATATTTTTTAACAAAATATTTGTTTATAGAGAAAATATCACATATACGTCAATTCAAATGCAACATAAACATATAACTAATAATAACATCACATATAATCCAACATAAAGCTTAAATTTTACATCACAAGATCCAACATAAAATCTAATATAATAAATCGAACATAATAGTCCAACAAATCCAACATAATATTATAGTAGCCAACATAACTAGTCTTCAACACCAATTTTAATAATCCAACATGACATTGACATGTATATGGCCATAAGAGACAAAAATATGGCTAAACATATATGTCAAAATAGTTACGACAAAAGTATAATCACAATTAGATCTCATCGTCAAGTATTTCTTATATTGGACGATGAGGTACTCGGTCCAACGACATCATATGTGGAATTAAGCAAAAGTTGTTTGAGCATCTATTCGAAGGAATCTCCTTGTTGACAATAACTATCCATCAATGATCTAATTGCATTCTTCATGTGAACATCCACAACATCACCAATAGTATCGTTAAAGCGAGCGATCATACCATATATCTTGCATGAATGCTGATAAGATGAAACATTGACATTTTGACCGGTAGACACAACTAAACCAACAGGTGAGATTGTTGTACCCAATCCATGAAAAAAATTTCTTCCCTAGTTGTTCCGCTTACTTGTTTCCATAGTTCTACATCAAGTGATGGTTGTGTGTCCCGATTTCCACCGTACTTAATCACTTTAGAGTTGTAGTCTTCCTGAAATGAGAAAAAAATGAATCAGTAATATTAATAAAGAGATGGAATAAAAGTTACCAAATGACGCTTGTGGCTCGAAAAAAGGATTGACCCTCAGTGTGTAAAGCAACTTCAGGCTTTAAAGCACGATTGCTTTTCGTCGTCGCTAATCTTTTTTCACTCCTCTGAACTCTCTTGCAATACAAAAAAAAGTTTCATTAAAAAATAGTAAGATATTATCGAATGTGTAGTTAATAAAGTTTTATGAACTCGTACCATGCATCACAAAGTGATTGTCAAACACCACAATTTAATCCAACAAGAGGTGAATCACGTGCTAGAAAGATGTTGTTATTTGTTTTCTTCATCGCATTAACTATATAATTATTGTACAATTGTGAATGCAAACCATGTCTGGCCACGTATATAAAAAACTTTCGTATGAACTCTTTAGCTAGTCTTGACTCAAACATATGGTTCTTGTAAAATAAAAAAAATATCATTAATTTAAAACATATATCAATTAACTATAAATAAATTAAATTTTTACCAAAAAGTAATCAAACATTTGCAAAAGTACTCTACTCATTCTCCATGAAAAAAATACCCATTTTTAGCATCCTATTTGTGATAACATTGAGATGAAATTTTCAATAAGAATTATCTGCAGCTATCGATCTCTCCCTCTCCTTTATATACTCTACATTTGCATCATCTACATCCACCACTACTTCATCATTCCCATGTTCAATATATACATAATCACATGTTTCTTTGAGGTATTTGAAGTTCGTCAAAGTTTCAAATTTGTGTTAACACCAAATTTCTACTTCGTACTAGTGGTGGAATCTGAAACCAATGACGGTGGGGTCATAACTTAAAGTTATAAGATGATGGTGAAAGAATTAAGATTTCTATTAGAATTATTCATTTTAAAGTTTCAATTCATTTTTTTCAATAATGTAAAGACTAAGGCTCTGCTTGTTTTGATGAAAATATTTTTTTGGAAAATGATTTCTTGACTTTCTATTGTTTGATATCATAAAATAATTTGGTTAACTAGAAAACACTTTTCTGTTAGCTAGAAAAGATGAGTTAAATATGGGAAAAGCGAGTTAATTTTACAAAGGAGAAATCATTCTTTTCTCTTAATTGATTGAATTGGAACTTTAAAATGAATAATTTTACAATATGATTAGTAATTCAGAAATATTTCGGGATGAGACGATATTCCACAATATGATCAATAATTCGGGAATATCCCGGGATGAAATCGACATCCTACAATATTATCCATCGAGATAACCAGTATCTTCTAAGCATTGATTAATTGATTGAATTATTTAATATTGTCAATATCACATTACATAAAGGAATGTCTTATTGGGGACGACTTTAGGAAGTCGTATAAGATATATAAAATGAAGTAAAAGATTAACTTCATTTTCTATTGATGGGTTATGATCTATTGACTATTGTTACTGATAATGCCTAAGGGTAATATGAATGTTCATAACTTTATATTGATATCCAAAAATGAGATATATTGAATAATTTCATAAGTGTTAAGGAAAACTTGTACGTTGAAAATATTGATTACACTAGGACAACGGATTCACCTAGTAGTTATTGATTATTGTTTGTCTATTGATTATTATGTCTATTGAATATTGTCATGAATTATCATTGATATTATTTTTTTATAGACCGTTATGAAATATTTATAACTGCCACAAACAACTAATCGAGATGAATTTCTCTTGCATTCTGGATCCATGCAGGTGATCGTGCATGACCCTTGAAGGTGGCACTGCTTTGACGGAAAAGTTGCACATGGAATCATTACTGAGTCTTTTCACTTATGTTAGAAAACTCTATCATATGTGTTGTATTTCATAGCCTTTGGGCATATGATGTAAAATTTTTGATAGTATGTTTTTATCGTGTGATGTGAATATTATATTAAATATCGCTTATGGATCTTTATGCTCAGGATCATATGATAACGGTATTTTAATTCAATATTCTTTTATTAGACTATATTGATTATTGTATATTATCGTTGCGTTTTCGGAATCCAGCAGACCACGTGTCGGATACACATTCGATCGTGTATCTAGCCGAATTTCGGGGCGTTACATTTTGGTATAAAAAATTAGATTTTTGCGGCCAAACATTTGAGACAGTGGTTTAAACCACCTCTATTTGGGATGTCCGTCAATCCACCCGACGTTGAGGCAATCTAAGAAGTCAGCAACAACTGACCATCTCAAAAAGATGATGCGGACTTAAAACCTTAGGTTTGGGGCGGTCTTTTAGACCGCCTCAAAAAAATTAAAATGGTATGCCCCCTTCTTCCTTCTCCTTTTTAGCATTATCTTGTCCCTGATCTGATGACCCAGGTCATCTTCTCCTCTTGTTTTTGTCCGGTGTTTTCTCCTTACATCTTCTCTGGCGACGATCTCTTCTTCTCCGGTACTATTCTCTCATCTCTTCTTTTTCATTTGTGTCTTCTCGTTCTGACGATCTCCTCTTCTCCTGGTAGAGATCATCATAATTTTTTGTAGAAGATGACAATAAAGATGATCACGAAACTTCATCCTCTTCAATTAGTGAATATGAAATAAACAATGACTCTGATGATGATGTTGAATAATATTGTTAATTATGATTATGTGTGTAATATATTATTATGTTTTATCATGAAAATGATTGTAATATTATTGTTTATGTTTAATGACTAATAGTTTATGATGAATTCACACAATGACATGATTGATCTGTCGAATACATCGTTCTCTTTATCATTTCGTGAATAATATATTTTTTTGTCTTATTTCTTTTTTCTTACAATTTTTTTCATTTGTCTTTTAAATTAAAATGTTATTTATTCATTTTAACATACTCCAGATATTAAAAATTGGTTCTCCAATTATGAATATCAGTCGCCTCATATTTTAATTGAAGAAATTAATGATGCAACACAACTTGTAAATCCAGTTTAGGATATTTTTAGTCTATACGTTTATTAAAATGCTTCTTTAAAATAGATTTTCTTAAGAAAATAATAAGCTTTCTTTTACATATATTTTGAATATAAAAACTAATATAAATCTTTCTACAGATATTTTCTTTTATAAAAGGGAAGAAAAAAAATACTTCACCATGTCCACTCAGAATATATGAGAGACATTCGAGGACATTGACTGATGAAGAGTCAACAGAAGGAGTTGCACCATCCACATCTATTGTCAATGTTGAAACTCATATTTCAAAATTCGCACAAGATGTTGATGCATCATATGTGCGAAATAAAACACATTTGGAACCAGATGAACATAAAAGGCAAGTGTTTGAGCTCATTTTATATTTAAACATCATATGTATATTATCACTTATTAACTCTTTAATTTGTAGGTCTGTATCATCTAAACCTACGGTCGTTGCTTTAACTTAAGTAGTCCGGCACATATATGATCATAGTTGGTTGATGTTGAAAGAAATACCGAAACAACACATATGATGTTTCAAAGTTTCGAGTTTGTATTATTTTTTTATATAATATGATTGTAAAAATATTATTTATTTAATTTTAATAGATTTTTTATGATTTAAGGAGTATATTTGGTGGGACCCCGAGTACAATGATCGATTGTATAAGGCTTTCAACACTTATTGCTTTAAGAGGTTATCATCCCTCTTATCTGTGACACGAAGAGATCAAGTAAAACCTACCTGTATCGGTGACTGATGTGAAGCGTGCGTTAAGGTAGAAAATGACCTCGGGCTTGAAACACGAATTGGGTGTGAAAATAGGGTCAAGTTCAATCAAATCAATTTCACTTCAAATCTTAAAATTTATAAAACATTGAACACTCCTCTTACCGCAAGTATATGGTAATCGTCGAGTACTTCAGGTATCACACAAGATGTTGATGCATCATATGTGCGAAATAAAACACATTTGGAACCGGATGAACATAAATGGCAAGTGTTTGAGCTCATTTTATATTTAAACATCATATGTATATTATCACTTATTAACTCTTTAATTTGTAGGTCTGTATCATCTAAACCTACGGCCGTTGCTTTAACTTAAGTAGTCCGGCACATATATGATCATAGTTGGTTGATGTTGAAAGAAATACCAAAACAATACAAATGATGTTTCAAAGTTTCGAGTTTGTATTATCTTTTTATATAATATGATTGTAAAAATATTATTTATTTAATTTTAATAGATTTTTTTATTATTTATGGAGTATATTTGGTGGGACCCCGAGTACAATGATCGATTGTATAAGGCTTTCAACACTTATTGCTTTAAGAGGTTATCATCCCTCTTATCTGTGACACGAAGAGATCAAGAAAAACCTATCTGTATCGGTGACTCATGTGAAGCGTGCGTTAAGGTAGAAAAATGACCTCGGGCTTGAAACACGAATTGGGTGTGAAAATAGGGTCAAGTTCAATAAAATCAATTTCACTTCAAATCTTATAATTTATAAAACATTGAACACTCCTCTTACCGCAAGTATATGGTAATCGTCGAGTACTTCAGGTATCACACAAGATGTTGATGCATCATATGTGCGAAATAAAACACATTTGGAACCGGATGAACATAAATGGCAAGTGTTTGAGCTCATTTTATATTTAAACATCATATGTATATTATCACTTATTAACTCTTTAATTTGTAGGTCTGTATCATCTAAACCTACGGCCGTTGCTTTAACTTAAGTAGTCCGGCACATATATGATCATAGTTGGTTNAAATCAATTTCACTTCAAATCTTAAAATTTATAAAACATTGAACACTCCTCTTACCGCAAGTATATGGTAATCGTCGAGTACTTCAGGTATCACACAAGATGTTGATGCATCATATGTGCGAAATAAAACACATTTGGAACCGGATGAACATAAATGGCAAGTGTTTGAGCTCATTTTATATTTAAACATCATATGTATATTATCACTTATTAACTCTTTAATTTGTAGGTCTGTATCATCTAAACCTACGGCCGTTGCTTTAACTTAAGTAGTCCGGCACATATATGATCATAGTTGGTTGATGTTGAAAGAAATACCAAAACAATACAAATGATGTTTCAAAGTTTCGAGTTTGTATTATCTTTTTATATAATATGATTGTAAAAATATTATTTATTTAATTTTAATAGATTTTTTTATTATTTATGGAGTATATTTGGTGGGACCCCGAGTACAATGATCGATTGTATAAGGCTTTCAACACTTATTGCTTTAAGAGGTTATCATCCCTCTTATCTGTGACACGAAGAGATCAAGAAAAACCTATCTGTATCGGTGACTCATGTGAAGCGTGCGTTAAGGTAGAAAAATGACCTCGGGCTTGAAACACGAATTGGGTGTGAAAATAGGGTCAAGTTCAATAAAATCAATTTCACTTCAAATCTTATAATTTATAAAACATTGAACACTCCTCTTACCGCAAGTATATGGTAATCGTCGAGTACTTCAGGTATCGATCCACAGGGAAAACTTTGATTCGTACCTCTGATCCCACTTTTTCTCGGGCAAGCTTAGATCGAGGCTTGCTATCGGTGAGGCAAGCCCAATCCCAGAATGGTTGAGGAATGATTAATCGAAGGTAAAATGAGTTCTCAAAATTAAGGAGAAATGCAAAAATTAAAAGAGATAAATCTAATGATGGGAGGATATCAGAACGTCAGGTTCACCTTTGAATCCAATCTACTCCCTTTTTGACGTGAAAATCTAAAAAGTAACCAAGGCCCTTGAACCACGGGTCAAGGAGATCATGCTCTCGTAGTAATCGCTCTACCCTTCACCTTCCCGCTCTCATGGTGAAGGTTCAGGGCTTGACCAAGCACAATCTGGCCATAATTTCTCTCTCTCTAGGAGGAGAGTTAACCATCTTGATTCTCGATAAAAGATTTGTGTCTTGACACCTAATTTCTAGAGGGGTGCCGCTTCTCAGCAAACATTGACCTCCTTTCCAAAGGGGATCTAAGGAATCAGTTAGAGTATTCCCTTAAGCTGAAGCATAACCGCGCTCTCGCGACGATCACCTAATCAGCAAGCCCCCACTCTCGTCTTGTATGCCCGTGGGGCCGACTAAGAGACTAGTTCCCAAGTTAATAGCAAGCCCCTCTCGGGGTCAAGGTCACAACTATAACTTGGTTCCCCTCTCTTTCCAAATTCAGAAATCAATTCAAAACTCTAGAGCTTATTCGCTCCATGTCAAGCTTGATGGGGAGGAGTTGACTCACACCTAACCCTTAATCCAGAAGACAATCCCTGGATTAAGATTTCTCCAAACTTCATCACTAGCCTCTCGGCTCATGGTGTGTAGGTGACTATAAGGCCCTTGCAGACAATGTGCACTTGGGAGAAATCAAGCGAACAAGCAAGAAAACCACAAGAACATAAAAACCACAAATCATCTATGAATTTAGAGCGTGAGAACAAGTAGACTATTATCATGAAAATAAAAGAGTCAAGCATGGGATCCCGACAATTGAAGTTTAGCCGGACATCCTCAGCTTAAGATACATAAGTTCAAAATATAAGATGACCAACATAGTTCTGCCGGAAAGTAAAAGTAAAGCGCAAAATAGAAAAGTTGTTCCGACGTCCGTCCTCCTCCCGAACTCGTTCGGTGTCTTCTCCTTTTAAACCCCTATGTTTCCTTCTTCCCCAAGGTGCATGCCGATGCGTGCTAATTATACATATAAAATTGCTAGCAAGTGCACTAGTCGTATCAAGTAATAAAGTAAGTGAATAAAGTATCGATCCCATGAGAAATTTATTCTATCAATATCTAACATAATATTTAAATGAGAGGGGTACATTGAATTTGAAGAATTTATTGATTATAAAATTTAAAGATTAAATAATGGTAAAGTTATAACAATGAAGTGTCGGAATGATGACTTGAGCACTGGACTTGGATGAATAAATAAGAGAAATCTGAGTTTTAATAAATCAATTTAGGTTTTTAATCTTTTTCAAGAGGATTAGGTTTTATTGAAATTTAGATGTCCTATTCATGATGCATCTACTAAATCAAATTTATTAAGATAATCGTTCCTATCCAGGATGACAACTCTCTTATTAGGGTTTTGAAATACATTAAGTTGTAAAACCTAGACTATGGATCGTTCCTATCCAGGATGACAATTCCATATATAGATCTCACATCCAACATTCCTATCCAAGATGACATCAGATGTGACATGCAATGTATAAAAAGTAAATATTTTCCTAGATCTAATGCCTTACAAATAAATCATTCTTATCCAAGATGATAACTCATTCATAATTCATAAATCAAGAAAACATTTCAGAAGAATCCAACAAAGCATGC
>LTAE01007958.1:6112-16551 GCA_001647135.1 Pontederia paniculata | reverse complement strand
AGAGAGAGAGAGAGAGAGAGAGAGAGAGAGAGAGAGAGAGAGAGAGAGAGAGAGAGTCCAAAATCGGACAATATAAATGGTTGGAAGTCCGATGTTGGAGATGTGGTGGCTGTCCATCCAATATGGTGATTAGAATTCAATTAGAACACAAACTACAATAGTTGCTATAAGCAGTGCATATGCCTAATATTTTACTCTGGTTGATTTGACAAATATAAGTTTTTCTCCTTTTCCGAAACACATTGTTTAGTAAAGCTCAACTTTATAAGTATAACCATATATATATTTAACATGTTCAAAGATCCATCATTATTTGGACTTCATCCAACAAAGTTCACCTTCTAAATGGAAACCTTATTAATCAAGGCGCTGACAATGGCCTCGTCCTTGCTGGGAATTCTACATCATTGTTTCTTGGCCTTCTCCTTATTGGAAATTCGAAAGCCCAACAATCCTGTCCTGCACCCATACTTAAATGCCAAATTCCAAATTATTTGATAATGGATCAGTTGGTCATATAGATTTTAAATTCTGGATTCATGTATATATAAGCATAATCGAATGAGGTTTGTAATTAGTTGCCCTTAATAATGATTCAGATGACAACAATAGCATAAAGAAGGCGTGTAACATGTAGTTTTGATGATCAGATGTACGTTTTGGCAAGTAGAGAAAAAAATGTACGAGTGAACTGATTATCATAGGAGAAAACAAACAAAATTATTGACTTATTTTGTTGTCCCATAGGTTTAAGCAAAGGTAGCCACATTTTTTCGATTTGAAGCTTAGTGTTGCGGATATCATACACACTGAAGAAAATACATAAAATTTGTGAGATTTATTTTTAACTGGGATAGATCATCACATGATGATAGAAATACTGATGAACAATTATAAAGAGGATTGCAATGATACAGATGATATCTTAATTCTAATACTATGAAAATTATATAGGCACTCCTTTAATAAATGATTGAATTTTGTCTTAGAATAGAAATGCAATAAAAAATTATATATGGATTTCGAATTTAAAAATAGAATATGTCAAAAAAAAAATTCGACACAAGGCTTTAACCCAATATCCGTTGGCTTAAAAATTGAAACTTCACCGTAGTTCTAAAAAAAATAAGATAATTATCAAAAAAATTATGGACTTCCAGCTTAAAAGTAGAATATATCTCCTAATTGTTCGACGGAGGCTTCAACCTTAAAGCGAGACTATATGCGAAGACATTTTTAATTGTTAAGCGTCTAGTTGAGTTTTGATAATATATGAGTTAAAATTCAAACATGATCAAAACTTAGTATCACATAGTCTAATTTAATTTGAGATGATAAACTTAAAATATTAGCAACTAATTTAACTAATGTCAAAATCCAAACTTTTGATTATCGATTATTTCGAGATTTTTCGTTCTAAAATTATTAGCTAGGTTTGGACATCAGTCAAACCGGGCTAGATGAATGCTTCAATAGATTATGTCATTTAATAAACTAGTTAAGTTATAGGCATATAGCAATCTTTTACTAAATTTAAGTGACTTAACTTAAATAATATATTAAAATAATAATATCATAAAATTTTTTTACTATAAAGATAAATTATATTTATAATAATATTAATTATATATGTTAGACTCTATCAACTAATAAATTAAGCTTAATAAAAATAAGTTAAGCCTATTTGAATAAAATTATTATATTTTTTTAGATAGAGTTAATTAGCATCTCACACACTTTTAATGTCATGCATGTGTTAATAAGTCTTACATATTCTTTTTATTTTTTATGTCAATTATTACAAAGAGTTTAGTTGACACAGCTGATTAGCGAAGTTGTGCCCTAAGAGAACAAAAGCTAGTAACCTCTAATTTGATTTTCAAAAAAATTATTTTGATCAAAATTTACTTTCGTCACGCCCATTTGAACATTGAATTAGTTAGATACTAATAATATTGAAAATCGATGGAATTCTACTCATAAAATTAAAAAAATAATTATTTCCAAAAATTCCTATTTTTTCTTTAAAATATAAAATATAAGTATTGTAAATGGTTTAAATCATCAAAAGCATATTAAGCTAAGATATACACATTTTTTTTCTTGAGTCAAACAAAGTTCAAAATACGTTGTCTCCTACTATATATACAACCTGACTTATATTCAGCTCGATTATAAAATTATTTAATAATAATCTAAAAATAAATAGCCGCAGCTAAAATATGATATGCACTTCCCCTCATTTATCAATATGGGAAAGAGCGTTGAACTTAAAGTCCTTAATTTGGCGATCCATTCCACGAAAAAGTAGAAGGCTGTCATGCAATTTTAAATCTGTTCACTCTTAAAAAGACAATGCAATATGAATTAAATTATATGCTAGAAGAAGAAATATCCACAAGTGTGTACATTTGCTGAAGCAAATTAAGCAGCTCGGGGACTTCTGACATATGTACTATTATATATACTTGTTAGCAAACCAATAGATATAATAATTGCGTCTGTTAAAAGAGTTGCAGCAGAAATCTCCATTTAACAGAAAGCAAACCAGCAAAGTTCCTAGAAAGAAGCAGCATGTACAAGATGAGGAAGAGGAGTGCAGTGCAATCAAAGTAACAATATATATAAAACTTCTCTCCCTCTCTTTCTCTCTCATCAGCTGCTACTGCACTGCTGCTGTCTCCTCCTGCCTTGCCTGCAGCGTGCCTGCCAAGGCCTTATCCTCGTGCCTTTGTCCAAGCTGTTGGTTGCCGTATAATTAACCTGCAGCTGCGCCTCGTAAAGGACCTCTCTCCAAAAGCAATGCACGTGTAGCACACTCCTCCAATTCATTCAACTCCCTCTCTGTTGCTCTCCTCATTCCCATAACTCCCCATAACTTTGCATGGACTTCCGAACCCTCTCTCTCTCATCCCATCCTTTCAACTCCTCATCCTCCTTTGGCTTTCTTTTGTGGGCACAAGCTTCGTTTTGCTTTGCATGTAGCGGATCTCTTCTCACAAGGCTCAACATGCATAGTTGCATACTTGCATGCATGCTGGTGAAGTCAAGACCTGTTTACTCAAGGGAATCATAGTGGAGCAGCACCCCAGACATTGATGCTGATAGACTTATTGTTAACTAAAGTTCAAGTACTTATGTTATTTGGATGCTTATTTCAAAGTTATTGTCATATCAACCACTGGTAGGAAAACAAGGGATTAATTAAGAATTGATACTTGATTAATGAGGGAGACAAACTACATCCAATATTATCAGATCTGAAGTCAAAGAAGTTGGAGACAAAGTTAAAGTGTAGGAATTAATTAATGCTCCATTATATGTCCTTGCTCACACACACTCTCTCTTTCTCCATATGCTATTTCATTAAGTACTCCAATGAGTGGTTTCCCTTCAAAGTAGTGCCACTAAAAATTGGTAGATTTGTACAAGTGCTACTCACAAGCCAACGGAAACGCACAAAAGCTAGTAATGATCCTACCAGGAACTACAAGTAACCAAATCAAAAGTAAAAGCAATCTAACATGGTAAATTTGAATTGAGAAATTAGAAGAGAAGTAGAAGAAGCTGGATTAATACATCGTAGCAACATCCTTGTCGAATTCAGCGATCAATCCCACATAGAATAAAGTACTCGACAGTCCAATAATCAGTATGGCGCCGGACGGCCGCCGGAGGCCCAACTGTAAGCTTCACCCGGCAATTGGACATTGTTGAGTAGATTCGGCGGCAGGCCATGAAACAACGGGTTGTTTGGATCAGGAAGTAGCTGCTGTTGTTGCAGCTGCTGCTGCTGCTGTGGAGGAGATGACTGTCCGACCAGATGTCCTGGTGAACCCAGCGAGCTCTGGACTTGTAGCGGCTCCTCCTCGTCGAGTGGAAGCCGCTCGTAGGCGGCGTTTCCGAAGGACGCCGCCATTATGATCACCGGACCCGACGCTACCAGGGACCCGACGACGGTGCCCCCGACGACCTGACCTTGTCCGCCGGCCAAGTAGATCGTAAGGCCAGTGGCGGCTGGCGGGGCGGGTGGAGGCAGAAACGAACCGGAAAGGGAGAGGATCTCGAAACGCCCGTGGAGGGTGACGACCTGTCCCGCAGTAGCCGGCTGACGCAGCGTGACGTTGGTGACGGTGCCGCTACCGCTGAGGATGCAGATGCCGCGCTGCCTGCGGCGCGCGAACGTGGCCACACTCTCGCTGATGTCGCAGCCGCCGGCGATCTCCATCACGTGTGACCGCAGCGCGTTCGCGCTGTCCCTGGTGATGATGATCGGAGGCTTTGGCTTGTTCTTGGATCCGGCCGGGCGACCTCGCGGGCGGCGCGTGGCGTCCCCTTCGCCGCCTCCTCCGGAGGAGACCGGCGCGTGCTCCTTGCCATCTCCACCGTTAGTATTGTTGCCTTCGCTGTCGTCGTGGTCGAGCTTGTTTCCTCGGCCCAGCGCGCTGTGATCATCCTCCATCTTGGGCGCCTGCTGCTGATGATGAAGATGTTGCAGGTGCGGCGGGGCGTGGTGCAGGTGGTGGAAGTCCCGGCTGTGGAACGAAGGTGGGAGGTGGTGACCGTGCGCAGAAGCCGTTATTGGATCCATAACACCTTCTTTATTAAACTACTCAGCAGGTGCTGTCTTCCTTCTTCTTGTTTCCAGCTTCTGTAGTCGATCCTGCTGCTTACAAAACAAAGCAACAGCCGCTGCAACAGTTTGTAGAACTCCACACCGCCACCTTTAGGTAATGCAACAGTGGTAGAAAGAAGAGCGAAAACAAGGAGTCCTACTGTTTTCGAACAAAAGAGACCAAGAGAGAATTATAAGGCAAAGATGAAAGATGATAAGAACAAATGGCTACAGAAGAACTGATCAATTGTTCATGGTAAAAACGAGAGACAACTAGAGATGACGGATATCAGAATCTCTCTCTCTCTCTCCTGTGGAGCAAAGATTCTAAGGTTGTTTGGATGGAGGAGGAGTTAGGGTTGGGGTAGGTCAAAGGGAAGGATGGATATGGATAGTAGTAAGCATGGAAGAGGGATGTTATTTGGTTCGGTGTCGTTGAACTTTATTTAGAAGTGCAGCGTGGCGTGCGTGTATGTGCTGTTCGAGGGTGGAACCGTGGAAGCATCTCCAATTTCTTTCTCTCTCCTCCGTAGTCGTCCTCCTCCTCCTGCTTTCTTCTTCTCCTACTCCTTGTTTCCTTCTACCAACAGGCAGCAGCAGCAACAACAACAAGAATTCTCCTTCTCTCCTCCTCCCTGTTCACTGCTCTCATGGATATATTCTAATCATATAACCACTACCTCCTCTCTATATATTGATGCAGTCTCTGTACTAATTCTGCAGCTTGAAAAAAACTTCCTCTCTCCTCCAATGACGAAGTCCAAGTCCAACGACAACTTCCAGCTCTCTCCTCCTCAACGTTACCTTCTCCAACCTCTCTTTCTCTCACCTCCTCTCTCTCTCTTCTCTTCTCTCTCGGTCAAGGTCAGCTCCTACTTTCCGAGAACACCCTTCCCCAAACCACCTATTCTCCATCAGGTTCATAACGAGATGCTTCTGGTGGTTTTTCCGTAAATAAAGCCAGAAACAGGGGGAGTTAACCACAGCGAATAAATCCAGCAAAGGGACGCGGCCCACTTCAGGCTTTGTCGCCGAGGAAGAGAGAAGAATAAAAAATATATTATATATTAAATAATAGAGTGGGTGGCTCGAATCTCCAGGTGGGCCCGCTTCCGGGCGACCGCATCGTGGGGCCCACAACTCCATGTGGGCCCCACTGCCGGACCGAGCGGGATCGCGAGTTCGATGTGACGTCTCGATTACAGCCGTCCGACAGCTCACGGGCCCCACCGCTCGCCGCTGCTTCGATGTCCGCGCCGGTTGCCGCGTCATCGCGGAGCCCGCCGTGCGATCGAACGGTCGTTACCCCGCTTCCGGGATCCGATCCGACGGATAACATGACACGCGCTTAGCTACACCTCCCCATCCGTGGCATACCGACGTCAGGGACCATGCATGCGCAGGTGCCGAGGCGGGAAACGCCCCGGCAAGGGCCCAATGGGCCTCAAAATGTATCAATTTGTGTTAATTTATTAGATTGTTTTCCGGTTAATTGATGTGGAAAATGTGAATTTTTTTAATTACTTTTAAGATGATTAATAATTCAACTATTGATGTGGAGATCATGTTGGATAGTTTGGTACACGGAACTGAAGATGACTGACCCTTGGATAGAAGACACACCACTGTCTGTCATATGATGAGAGAGAGAGAGAGAGAGAGAGAGAGAGAGAGAGAGAGAGAGAGAGATGGGTTATATAGGGTGGGGACTGGTTTAGGTCACCAGTGCTGTCCTTGGGTACTGGAAGGGGCTATGTAAGGTCCAAAAGGAAGGCTGTAGCAGTTTTGGGTACAAACTAGTGGGGTAGTGAACGGAGGGAGTGTGGCTCAAGGCTGATTCTGGGAAAGGGAGGGAATGTGCACGGATTTATGTTTGTGTTGTGGTGGTGGTGATGTATGTTGACAAAAAGTTGCAGAGGAAAAAAAGGTCTCTGTTGTGGTGTTGTGGTCCTTTCCTTTGGATATGCACGTCACTGCACCATTCTTCTTTCTACCTTCTTCTTCTGTTGTTTTGATTGAGAGAGAGATATAGAGAGAGAGACAGGTTGAAAGTTGACATATAGAGTTGAAGGAACGGATGGAATGGAATTTGATAGGGGAGAGAGTGAAGAAGATATTGGAAGTTCTTTCCTTCTTATCATACATGGAACAGTCTCCTCTAAGTTTCCTCATATTTGCATTCATTTCAACAAAGTAAGATTTAGCATTGATTACTGAAATGTGACTGTGGTTGTGACGTTTGGTGCTGATAGTTATTCTTGGACATCGTCCATTGGGGATCACTAGATCTGTCTTTTGCTTGTGTTCTTTGTAGTGCATGGTTTTAATTAGTAGCCATGATTGAACACTCATTATCGAGCAATTGTTACGAGGTTTGGCCTAGGACTACTTGTCTTTTTTTTCTTTCTCCTCTTGTTCACTTTACTTTATTTTGTCAAATTAACAATCTCAAGTGGACTCAAATGTGGAGATCAGTAAATTTGTTTATTTAAATGTCTTACATCAATGTCATGTTCAATGAGAAAACAAATCACTAGAAAAACAATTATTATAGGACTTTTCTTGTTTGGTGGTTGTTTTTATTTAAATTTCAATATGACACTTTTTCCTTAGGCCTAATTTAGCAAGTAGAATCGGAGGTTCTCTGGGTTTCGATGAATAGTTTGATTTGATAGATTAATTCTAATTGTGTATGGATGAACTAAAAATGTAATGATTATAGATAAGTTCTAAGAGTTTTGAATAAAAAATGAGAACAAAAAATATATAATATATATTTAATAATAATAAGTTGGATTTGAATTTAAAAATTATAATAAGTGATATAAAATTAATATTTTCATTTTTAAAAATAAGTTTTATAAAATATATCGGCTAAAACTATTAAAAAATAATTATTATAAAATTATTGTCACAAAATATTATTCTAAAAATAATACTTTTATATTTTTTTTGTTTAAATAATTATTAAGTATAATAATAAATAATTTGTATTATAAATTAGTTATAAGGTAATAAATTAATTCTTAACAAATAATTTATGAAATTTAATATAATCACATTTAAATAAATATAATAGTATAAAATAAGTTATAAGGTAATAAATTATTTCTTAAAAAAATAAGTTTAAGTAATATAAAATTATTTTCGTAAATAATACAATTAAATAATTTATGAAATTTAATATAAAATTATTTCCATGAATAATACAATTAAGTATAAGTTAATATAATAATAAAAAATATAATGAAATAATTCTATATTGTATTATTAAGTTAATATAAAATTAAAATATATGATTTAAAAGTAGAATTTTCAGAAAAAAAATTCAAACAAACTTTTAAAAAAAAGGACAACGTTAAATGCGGCGAGAAAGGCAGTATTTAATGTTGTCTTTGCTGCAGAATCTTCGATTCCTGCTGTTAGCAGGAATCAGAAGTTGAAACCTCAGGTCACGTAACGCTAAGGTTCCAGTATTTGGTTTTGTGCTCGGTTCTCTAAAACGTCACATCGTTTGGAGAACCAGAGACAGAACCGAGAACATATTTTTGTTGTTGTATGTCATCTCAATAAGTAATATGAAAGTTTCTATACTGCAAAACCATAATATAATAATAGAATTATTATTATTATTATTATTATTATTATTATTATTATTATTATTATTATTATTATTATTATTATTATTATTATTATTATTATTATTATTCAACAGGTTTCAGGAATATTATATATTAGAGCCACCCATTTTGTACAAGAATACAAGATCGTTAAGGATTAGAATAAGACTCGATTTTTTCTTAATTATTTTATGTTGTATACGATAGCTACATGACGTCTACAAAATTAACTTTGATGAACTCGAATTATGAGTAACAGTGGACCAATGCAAGAAAATTGACTCATATTATTTTGATTCCCATTGCCAAATAGGAGGCGTCAGGTTTATGCCGTTGCATATATATACATTACACTGTTTACAAACAAAATAACTAGTGTCTTTTTTTCAAAACGATTTTTTTCTGCTCTGATATCCATAATATATTTTAGTTAATTAATTATTGTTAAACTTAATTATCAAGTGTTTATTATTATTATTATTATTATTATTATTATTATTATTATTATTATTATTATTATTATTATTATTATTATTATTATTATTTACAATACAAATTGAAGAATATATTCTGGTTGTCAGATGACTTTTTGTCCGAATTCATTGGAATAGGCAAATTTTCCAATGAAATCTTTTTTAAGCAAAATGCTAATAAGTCTAAATTAAGACTGATTAACTTAAAAGTTGAGAATAAGCTATTTTGAAATCAATATTTGAAAAAATATAATTATTGAAAGATGAAAATTTCTTTAACACTTTAATACTCGAATTAGTTTTGTTCACAATGTATCTTTTAAAACACAAGAGTTCTCGAAAAGAACATTAAGTCAATAAGTAAACTGACCATGGACCATAAGAAGCATCACACTGGCGAGGTGCCAAATGCGTGATTTGTGTACTGAGTTCAGGTCTCTCTCTCTCTCTCTACCTAATTAAATCAATTAAATTTGATCCCATAATTTATATGGAGTTTGGTTAGGTCATTACTTTTGAACTGAATCAAGTTAGATTTGATTCGAATTGTTTCAGATAGGATGCTGAGTTGAATGACTTATAACTCATAACTATAAAATCTAAAAGTACAATATTAATATAATATAATTAATTAATAATCAATTACTTGTGTTATTAAGAATTTAGTTCGTTCTATCATTTACTTTAATTATTATATACATGTCTTATGTTTAAAAAATATTACTTTTTAAAATGTTAATATATAAACAACTTGAACATGTGTGTACATGTATATATGTATCTGGTCAAACCTTAGGACATAGGGATGCAAAGAATGAGACAAACTTTATAAAGAAACTATGAACATAGCTCCCTAGCCTTAACACTACATGCATTTTCATAATACACTCATCATAGGTATACTTGCTGAATTTAATTCATGACTACATATGTTTGCGAATATTTTTTTATCAGAAAAAAATCGTGATTTTGAGAATTAGCTAGGGTGCGATAAAAATGCGATAAAATTTCATATATATATATATATATATATATATATATATATATTAGTGTGTATGCATAAATTATGATTGTACAATGCATGCACACGTTCAAGATCCCTGGATAGCTATAATTTCAATCAAATGATGCACTTATTTATATTTTGAGCCGTTGGATCAAATTTGCTATTGATACTAGGATTTAGAGTGTGTGCATATATGTAGGATGCAATCATAATTTGTGAATATATATAATTATGTTCATAAAAAATTGAAGAGACTTAATAGTATAATTTATAAACTTCAAGGTCTTATTTGTTTGAAGGATAAATAACATAATAAGAACTTATTATCAATGTTATTAAAACCGGACTGGACCGGCCGGTCCGACCGGTTCAACCGCGAACCGGCGCTTGATCCGGTCCGGTTTCAATTCAAAAACGGAAGAATGTTTAGACCGGCCGAAACCGGATCGAACCTGAAAAAACCGGTGACCCGGTGAACCGGTAAAAACCGGTTTTATTTGAATTAGGAAATAAACTATTATAAAAATGGAAGTAAAAATGCTATAAAAGGAAAATAATTAGAGAAATAAATTTGGAACTAAGAATACATGGAAGGAGAATAAATATGAAGAAGAAATGGAAATTAAAAAAAGGAAATATATGATAATAAATGAAAGATAAATAAAATAGTGGCAAAGTTAACATGAATTTGAATTCAAATAATTAATATGGTTATTAGTATAATA
>LTAE01007957.1:0-21618 GCA_001647135.1 Pontederia paniculata | reverse complement strand
ATATATAGCAATAGCAATAATTTTATCACTTTAGCCTAATACAATATTATTTATCATTAATATGAATCTATGTCAATAGTGAGCTATTACCTTATTATATGTGTAATAACCCAAACAAAACTTAAAAGGGATCTGAGAGCCCAACAGGCCCACATCCCTAAAAAGACCAATTGGTCCCATAACTTAACCCAAAACCTAGTATATAAGACTAGAGCTACCACCAAACCCCATTTTCTTCCCTTTTTCGTTCATCTCTCTCAAATGCTAGGGCATTGATATAATGCATGCGCTATTGCTAGAAGATCAACAAGAAGACATTAAGGAGTAGCACGATGTGCCAAGACAAGGAGAAGAAGGTGAAAAAGAGGAGGAAGTCACAATTTTAGGGAAGAAGAAGGATTAGGGATCAGAGAAACCCTAACTTGAGTTCTAAGTATGTAGGGGAATCCACTTCTTCTCCTAATTATGTTTGGCATTGTTTCTCCCTTGATTCAATGTGATTCCATCATGAATCCATGATTCTTGCAATGGGGTGATGAGGAGGCATTATGTGTGTGTGTGTTTCTATTTAGTAGAATGTTAGACTAATCTTCTTGCTCTATTCCCATTGCACGAATTGTGTTGGAATTGATTGTATTGATTCCCATTCATTGAATTGATGGTATTGATTTCCATAAATTGAGTTAATTATGTTGAACTATGGAAACCTAAGAATGTTGGTAGAAATGTATGCACACATATAATTTTCTGTCAAATCCTATTCTTAGGTGAAAACTCTTATGGTTAATATGAAGCTTGAGCCCTAGGATGTACATTTGTAAATTATTGCCAAGAATACATGTAAATCCCTTCAAATTGACACTCTTTTGATGAAATCCTCATGATTAGGGAAAATCTTGAACTCTATGGTCTATATTTGAAATCTAGTTGGATGAGTATGTGAAAAACCTAAGGATATCTATTAGAAAGCATGCTTAGACGTATTGTATTGAGTGCTAAATGATTTAGAGGAGAAAACCTTAGAAAAAATTACTAGAAATCGCTCTAAAGACAATACTAGCGCCTCAGTCACGTTCATGACGCCCATGTCAGAGGTCGTGACATAAAACTAAAAAATCATCGCTTCGGTCACGGCCATGACACCAATGTCACAGGAAATGACAATTAAGAACTCGATAGTATAAGCTTATGGCATGGCTGTGATGTCCATGTCACGTGACGTGACAAATAAAACCTGATAACATCTTTTGGGTCATGCTCGTGACATCCATTTCATGGGCCATGACCTAAAATCTAAAATTTTCATCGCTTCGATCACGACCGTGACAACTACATCATGGGTCGTGACACGAAATCCTAAGCACCGTTGCTTTGGTCATGATCATGATGAACTAAGTCACGGGCCGTGACCAAAGGTTTTTAGTTGAAACAATCGTGAAATTTGATCACGCCCGCGAACGCCAGATATCATGACCATGAAAATCCTTTTCATGGGCCGTGACAATCTAAGGGTGACCATTCATGCGATCGTGACACCTCGTACACGCCCATGAGGTTCCACACTCCACATCCGTGAATATCCTTTCACAGACCGTGAAATTGTTGTCACGGTCGTGACATCCTTGTCACGATCTTGATAAAGGCTGAATTATGTAAAAGATTATATTTATATTTGAAGTGTTTTCTACTTGAATGGAGTGGTATAACCTAGTTCTGAATTGCATACCAAGTCATAAATATGACTAAAATATGCAACCATGAGTGATGTATTAATTGATTGAAATTGGCATTAAAGAAAGACTTGGCTCCATCGGATTGTCGGATTGATTGTCCATGAATTGATTGATTGGCCTCATACGTGAGGACGTGACTATATTCGGAGAACCATTAGGTGCATATGGTGACTTGGGCCTGGCTAGCCCTGTTGGACAATGTACATGCCAGTCCTTCGAAGCATATTAACCACTAAATTAATTTATTGATTGATGTAATTGAATTGAAATATTGAATAGAGAGTTAAATGATAACTTCAAGATCGAATCAATTGAATTGAGCATGAACAAAATGATTATATTGATAATTGAACATCTATATATGATAATGCTATTAATATCGAATGGTAATTGATAATTGATAAGAATGTAAATGAATAATGAACCTTAATTGAACACTATGAATTATTCATATATTTTGATTGTATGCTTTACTATGCCATACTCTACATATTCTAACACGGGAGATTCTCTAATGTACTCTAGATCCGTGCAGATGATTCAGAATGATCTTTGGTGGTGGCTTGCTCATGACGGATGTTGCACATGTATTACGTTACGACTTGCTCATGAGGGATGTTGCACGTGTATTAGGTTACCGTGTCACTATCTTACATTTATGTCATGGTGTCTTTGTGTCAAGACTATGTTGGCCTATGGACTTTATGTTATTAACTCATGTTATCATCATCTGACCTTTATGTTGAGGATTATAATGGAGTATTGTTGACATTAGATATTGAGTCTTTATGTTATAGAAATTTCCGCTACGAGTATTATCTTTTAAATTGTGTTATGCGTAATTGTTTAATGCTTCCACTGTTATAATAGTAATTGATATAATTGCTTATGTTTCCGTTGCATATTATGTAATTGTCATATCGAACCCCGTATGCAGCGCACCGAGTCCTCGCCCTAATTTAGGATGTTAAAAGGTGGGTGATTCGAGGGTGTTACAATTAGGTATCAGATCCTAACATTGGCACTTAAAGTGTCTTAATTGTTTTATAGTATAATTGTCTAAGTCTATAGTCAATGTGCATCCGTCATGAGCAACCGGCAAAGATTGTAAGTACACTTGGGTAAGACTCTAGTGTAGATATTGCTAACCATTTATATTATGATTAATGATGATTGTAGAACTATGGCTAATTGAAGGGATGCTAGAAGTGGCGACGAGGATGAACAAGTTACGCTCATAGAAAGCTTAATGGGAATGACTCAAGCCTTGAAGAAAAATTCAGGGCAAAGCATGATGAGGAAATTTTTGGACTTGAACCCTCCTCGTTTCAATGAACTGAATCCGCAGAAGGTGGATGCATGGTTGGATTCAATCAACAATATCTTTGACATGATCGCCTGTCTAGATGAGGAGAAAGTGAACTTGGCAACTCACCAATTTGTGCATGGAGCGCGTCATTGGTTGAGGTCTACTAAGGCAACAAGGTTTAAAAATATGATGTGAATGAATGAGATGACTTTGTGGAAGTTTTTGAAGAAAGCTAATTTTCTCAACACATGAAGAACTACAAGCTAGCAAAGTTCCTTGACCTTTAACAAGACAACATGACACTAGATAAGTACCTTGCCAAGTTTATTGAGTTGGAGAAGTATTGTAGCCTTGTCAAGGATGAACGAGTTAGGCTAATAGGTTCATCCATGGACTAAGCCCGATATTAACAATGAAGGTGATATGTGGAGCTCCTACTGCACTACAACAAGTCATGCAAATTGCTTGAAACCTTGAACGGGAATACATGGCTTACAACAAAGCAAAAAAAAAAGACCCAAAGCAACTCAAAGTGGAAGGAAAAAGAAAATGGAAGAAGAAATTGTTTTAGAAGGAGGAACCAAATAAGGGTTATCATTGGAATGTGCAACAGGTGAGAAGATGCATCCTAGGGAGTGCTACTATAAGACGGGAGCATGCCTCAATTGTAGCAAAATAGGGTACTTTGCTATAGATAGTACGAAAAAACATAATGTCAACAAGGACAAGGGCAAAGGCGAGGTGGACAACAACTCACAAAAGGTGTCAAGATGTGTCTTCACTATGCAAGCCGAAGAAGCTCGCCAATCACATGAAGTGATTCAAGGTAACATACTAGTTGCCAATCACTATGCAAATGTTCAATTTGATTCGGGTGCTACACATTCTTTCATATCCTACGATTTTGCTAACATGTTCAATGTTAGATTAGATAAAATGAATTGTATGTTAGAAGTCATGACTCGTATTGGAAATATGACAACAAGGAGGTTTATCCCAAATGTACCAATTATGGTAGATGATGTGAACCTTTCAATGGACTTAGTAATCTTACCACTGGTAGATTTTGATGTCATTTTGGGTATGGATTGACTATCGCACCACAATGCTTGTCTTACGTCGAGAGAAGAAATGGTGAAACAAGCAAAAGTCCAAACTTAGTTAGCCTTGGGATGCCATCCGACAAAGGAAGGATGATGATATTGGCTGTAAAGGCAAACAAGATGCTCAAGAAAGGATGTGGAGGCTTTCTTGTGAGTGTGACAAGTTGTGAAGTGCAACCTATAGAGTTGGAGCAAATTGACATAGTTAGGGGAAATTTCCGGTGTATTCCCCGATGATCTACTTGGACTATCACCGGCTAGAGAAATAGAGTTTAACATTGAGCTTGTACCCAGGATGACTACAGTCACGAGGCCGCCTTATCAAATGGTATCGACCGGAGATGAAAGAATTGAAGGCTTAATTGCAATAGCTGTAGACAAGAGATTCATCAGACCGAGTATATCGCCATAGGGTGCACCAGTGTTGTTCGTGAGAAAAATGATGGATCACTTAGATTGTGCATCAACCACCGGGTGCTCAACAAGTTGACGATCAAGAACAAATATCCATTTCTCCACATGGATGATTTGTTTGATCAATTTGCATCGACATGTTTCAAATATTGACCTTCGAAGCAGCTATCATCAATTGCGGATAGCCGAGCATGACATACCGAAAACGGCTTTCGATCAAGGTATGGCCACTACAAATTTTTGGTTATGCCTTTTGGACTAACCAATGCTCCTACAACAATTATGGATATGATCAACAAGATCTTTAGGCCTTACTAGACAAGTTTGTGATTGTCTTTGTTGATGACATATTAGTGTATTTCTCAAATCCCAAAGAACATAGACAACATTTATGGATCGTATTAGAGATATTGAGACAACACAACTTTATGCAAAATTATTCAAGTGCAAGTTTTGGTTAGACCGAATTATGTTTCTTGGTCACATAGTATCAAAAATGAATTTCGGATGACCCGACGAAGGTAGAAGCATCTGTCAATTGGGAGCAACCAAAGATGGTAACCGAGATAAGAAACTTTCTTGGATTAACGATATATTATCGAAGATTCATTCAAAACTTCCCAAAGATTTTGGCCCCATTGAAAAGATTAACAAGGAAAGATGAAAAGTTCATATGGACACAACGATGTGAAGAAAGTTTCAAGAATTGAAGAGAAGGCTCACATATGCTCCAATATTGGTGATTCCATTGGATATTGGTGGTTATGTGATCTACAGTGATGCATGTGGCATCGGATTGGGATGCTTCTTGATGCAACATGGGAGATTTGTGGCTTATGCCTCAAGGCAATTGAAGAAACATGAGAACAATTATCCTTCACATTATTTGGAACTTGTCGCTGTAGTCTTTGCATTGATGAAATGGTGACATTATCTTTATGGGGAGGAATTTGAAGTCTATACGAATCACAAAAGCTTGATGTATGTCTTCTCACAAAAAGAAATCAACATGAGGCAAAGAAGATGGCTTGAATTCTTAGAGGATTATGACTTTGCAATCCAATATCATCTTGGGAGGGCAAATTAAGTTGCGGATATATTTAGTTGCAAATGGGAAGGAAAGATGACATGACTGAGAGTGCATAGGTGGAACATGATTGAGAACATTGTTCAATGGAGTCCTAACCTTAGGAGTAAGAGAGAGATATTGATGACCCAATTTGGAATCCAATTGAAATCGGTTAATCAAATAATATTGGCGCAAAGGAATGATCTCAATTATAATTATATGATGTCATTATGGTGCAATCCGATTCCGAAATTGGCTATGGGTTTCAAAACACAAAGAATTGAGAAAGGAGAATTCTTGAAGAATGTCACAAGTCCGAATTTGCAATTCATCTCGGAAGTACCAAAATGTACAAGAATCATCAAAGAACATTTTGGTGGAAGAACATGAAAAGAGAAGTGGCTTTGTTTGTATCTAGGTGTTTCGTGTGCCAACAACTGAAGATTGAACATCAACAACCCTATGATTTGCTACAACCATTAGAGATTCTGAAATGGAAACGGAAACATATATCCATGAATTCCATCACCATATTATCAAAGTCACAAAAGGGACATGATGTCATATGGGTCATAGTTGATCGTTTGACAAAGTCGGCACATTTCTTACTCATGAAGGTGAAACAACCAACATAAAGTTTGGTGAAATTATATGTTGACGAGATTATCCGATTGCATGGAATTTCAGTCCTATAGTTTCGGATAGAGATATGAGATACACCGCAAGATTTTGAAAAAGTTTTCAAGAAGCATTTGGCACAAGGTTGAACTTTAGCGCTTCATCTCATCTACAAAGCGATGGACAAAGTGAAAGGACAATTCACACTCTTGAGGATATGTTGAGAGCTTGTGCTATAGATTGGAAAAAAGTTGGGATGATCACCTAACCTTAGTTGAATTTGCGTACAACAGTAGCTACCATGCAAACATTGGAATGGATCCATTTGAAGCCTTGTACGAGAGGCCTTGTAGATCTCCAAATTGTTGGAGTGAAGTAGGCAAGAAAACATTGCTTGAACCCAATATTGCGAGACAATAAGCGAAGAAAGTGGATAAAATTAAAGAAAATATGAAAGCTACACAAAGTAGGCAAAAGAATTATGCGGATCAAGGAAGGAGAGAACAAATTTGTACTATTGGAGATTTTATGTTATTGAATACCTCACCGACCAAGGGAGTGATGCATTTTAGTAGGAAAGGGAAATTGAGGCCGAGATACATTGATCCATTTGATATTTTGGATAAGGTTGGTGAAGACACTTATAGATTGGCATTACTTCCATCCTATGCAAGAATTCACAATGTGTTTCATATTTCCATGCTAAGAAAATACAATCATGATACGTCACATGTACCGATGATTAAATAACCAAACATCAAGGATGACTTGACACATGAAGAGTATCCTATTGAGACATTATAGTATAGTGAGCATAGACTTTGCAACAAAGTTGTGCCTATGGTCAAGGTAGCATGAAAGCATCACCAAGGACGAGAAGCGACATGGGAATTGTAGGAAGATATGAGAAAACAATTTCCACATCTATTTGGTAAGTGTTATTACTTATGAATAAATTCGAGGATGAATTTTCTTTTAAGAGAGGTAGAATGTAATAATCCCAACAAAAAATAAAAGGGATTTAAAAGCCCAGTAGACTCACACCCCTAAAAAGACCAATTGAGCCCATAACTTAACCCAAAATATATAAGACTAGAACCAACCACCAAGCCCCATTTTCTTCCCTTTCTCTTGTCTATCTTGGCCTCCATCTCTCCCAAATGCTAGGGCATTGATATGGTGGATGTGATATTGCTAGATGATCAACAAGAAGACATTATGGAGGAGCAAGAGGTGCCAAGGAAAGGAGAAGAAAGTTAAGAAGAGGAGGAAGTCACAACTTGGGGAAGAAGAAGGATTGGGTCAAAGGAACCCTAACTTGGGTTCTAGGTATATAGGGGGATCCACTTCTTCTCCTAATTATGTTTGGAATTGTTTTTCACTTGATTCAATGTGATTCCATCATGAATCCATGATCCTTCCAATGGGATGAGGAGGAGTGCATTATATGTTGTTTAGTAGAATGATAGACTAATCTTCTTGCTATACTTAATGGATTATCGAATGAATTGTGATGAAATTGATTGTATTGATTCCCATTGATTGAATTGGTGATATTGATTTGTAAATTGAGTTAATTGTATTGAACTAGGGAAACCTAAGGATGTTGGTAGAAATGTTTGCACAAATGTAAATTTTGGTCAAATCCTATTTTTGGGTGAAAACTCTTATGGTTAGTATGAAGCTTGAGCCCTAGGATGTACATTTGTAAATTATTGCAAATAATACATGTAAATCCCTTCAAATTGATACTCTATTGATGAAACCCTCATGATTAGGGAAAATCTTGAACTCTAGGATTTATATATGAAATCTAGTTGGATGAGTATGTGAAAAACCTAAAGATATCTATTAGAAAGCATGCTTACCCGTATTGTATTGAGTGCTAAGTGATTTGGAAGAGAATATCCCATAAAATTAACTATAAATTGCTCTAAAGACAATATCAGGGCCTCGGTCACGGCCGTGATGCCCATGTCATGGGCCGTGATGTAAAATCTAGAAAATCATCGCTTCGGTCATGGCCGTGACATGGGCCGTGACAATCAGGAACTCGATATTATAGCTTCGGTCATGGTTGTGACGTCCATGTCATTTCAAGTCCTTTTTCAACGGTTGTGATTTCTTGAAGCCTGATCTACCCTAGACGATTCACATCAAGCCTAGGGATATTTTATCCTATAAATAGCCCTCAAAACCTTATAGAGGGAATTCTTCGAGCCTAGGAGAGTCTATAGAAGGAGAAGATGAAGTGCCATCGGATTTTGGAGATGATCGTCTCTTAAAGGTGTAAACTTTCTATAATCATTTATATTGTTGTAATTTATTCTCCGATTATTACAAGAGGATGGACTCCCATGTTTGTATTTGATTTTATTTTGAAGATTTTTAATGTAAAAAGAAAATCCTGAAAAACTCTAGTTTTTATGCAAGATAATTTTCTTCCATATTCTTATGTATATGTCATGTTTTGCTTAATGCTTTCATGCCTCTTATGATATTATGATTTGTTAGCATCATGGATGAGAATGATATATTCATGATTTTCATTTGAACGCCTCGATTAATCTTTGAATTATTTTTTATCAAAGCGTTGCATATCACATCTAGTAGCATCTTGGAGAGGAATATTGGATGTGAGGTTGACATCCTGGAGAGGAACAATCCAGAGTCTAGGGGTTGCAACTTAATGCATTTCTATTCCTAATAGGCTACATTGACATGTCAGAGAAGAGCGATATAGTCCATGGATTCGAGATAGTTAATGCATCCTGGAGAGGATATCATATCTTAGGTGAACCTTAATCCTCTTAAGAATTGGATTTTGATTAATTAAATCAGATTGTCCCTAATTCTTCATACTATGCTAGTGCTTGAAGACATCATTCTGATGCTAATTAATCACATCATTATCATTCATTTTATTCAAATTTATTTAAAACCATATTTTTCTTCCCACTCAATGTACACCTCTCATTAGTTTAGAGAATTCATCTTAGGGTAGAAATTTCCTCGTAGGATCGATATTCAACTCACTGTTGAACTATTACTTGATACGACTAGTGCACTTGCTAGTGATTTTATTTGTATAATTAGCACACATCAAAGTGGCTCAAATAAAATAAAGGCATAGTGTCAAAAATATGTAAAATGTTTTGAACTAAGAAGGGCTCGTTCTTCTTTTTGTAGGGCAAGATGTTTTAAAAATATAATAAACTGTATTGGATTGATTGAGATTTATAAGTATCCGATCAAATTGGAATAAGAAGGTATGTGTATCTTCTCTCCTCATTTCCTTCTTCCCCTCTCATTTCTTTCCTGCTCGACATCACATGCCACCATGACTAGGGCAACATCAAATAACACTACTTCCTCCACCCGTTTAATCATTAGAGTATATGATCTTGACAAGCTTGACGCAGTGAACATGATGACGATAGGTTGAGAAGGAGTTCATCGACTTTTTGGAAGGTCCATTGACGAAGGTTTCATATGGTTGCTTTTCATATATGAGCTTGATTCACATCAGAGTTTCTGTACCTATTTTAGTGACTTGCTATGTGATTGATGAATAAATTTGAAGTCGTATTGAGGCCTTTCGGTGTCATTTCCAAATGAAACATTGATTTCCATTTGTTTTCCTTTAAGTCACCTGAGCGGAGATATCCTCTCCAAAAAGAGAAGGATATATAAATGAGACGGTTGCCTTGGCAGAAGAAGTTAGTGCTTTCATCCAAAGCAAGTTGCCGCCAAACTGAAGAACCCTGGCAGCTTCTCCATCCCTTGTAAGCTTGGAAAATTGAAAGTCAATTCAGCCCTTTGCAACTTAGGTGCTAGTGTAATTCCATTGTCCTTATGCAGGAGATTTACCACTAGTGAACTCAAAGTGACTAACATAACACTCCAACTGACAGATAGATTCGTCAAGCACAGCCAAGGTATCTTTGAGGACGTCCCAATCTAAGTCGGCAAATTCTATGTACTTGCATACTATGTCATTTATTCTCGACATGGATGAAGATCATCTTCACTAATCCTTGGGCGACCCTTACTAGCAACCGTTGGATCCATCCTTCGAAGTTGGAGACAACAAGATATAGTTCAATATGTCCTTATCATGATGTTGAAGCTAACTATTGCAACGACATGATCAAAGAAACACTTTCGTAGCCATGATATGAAACTAGAAGATTCTTCGCTCAAGTTCTTATTCAATAACAATATCAAGGATCATAGGAGGAAGACTATGAGAAGTACTAGATAGTGATGAAAGACTGAATCCTGAGGAAAGAATTAAAGAACTGTTGCAACCACTTTTGCAATCAAAGTTGCAACAGATTTTGAACCCCCTCACCCCCCCCTTAAAAAACAAAGAAAAGGAATTACTAAAGGTAGAATTGAAGCTCAGCACAAACTTTACATGTCATGACATTATCAATCATTAATACCATAGCAAACCAACGACTTCGCTCTACTAAAGATCCACTGCAAAGTGGCTTCATTGTAGGGGATTTATTCTATTGACTCTCAATTCTAGTTACATTAGCTACTTTGAGATTTTGTTTTCTTTTACTTTCCCTTTTAATTGGTATTGTGTTAAGTTTTCAGGATATATCTTTTGTATACGACATGATCTAGCAAAAAAGAAAAAAATGCAATCCACAATTAAAACCAAAGATAAAGGAAAAGGAGAATATGTTAAGCATGATAAAATCCAACATGAGGCAAAACAAAATCAAAAGCACTAGCAAGATGCCTCAACAATCTCAACACGAAGATCTCTCGTTGGACTCGTTATCCATTCTCACATATATGGTGTGCATGTTGTTGACAAAATTCTCCATGCAAGAAGATTTATTTCAAACAATAGAGAGGACAATTTTAGATCTAAAGAAACATAATAACCTATAGATGTGTCTCACTTCATGGCTCAAATTTAAACTATTGATTGAGTCAAAGGTCAACCTTCAAGAGATGATTGGTCACTTCACCACGACTATTGAAAAGAAGATCCTCATGCAAGATCAACTTATCACTAATTTTGAGGCGCAATTGACACAATTGAGAAACCAACGTAAAGTTAATCAAGTGACATCTCCATTCCACAATCAAACTTCAAATCAAATTCGAAGCCATGTAAGTAAAACTTTATGCATTAAACAAGTTGCACAATTTACTTCTCAAAATGATGAACCTCACACAATAAAAAATGTAGAGAGTCCAACAATTTTCATGAGCTCATGCCACTATCAGAATTCTTATCAAACAAGACAAAGGCCAACAAGAACCCATCAAGGGAGCTCATGCTCGACCAAAAGGAAGGGGGATGTTTGGAGGTCATATTATTCTGTACGCCTAATGTCTTTCTATCTTTCAGGACTATAAAAGAAGAAGAAGATTTCACGGTCGATCTTTCTCCCCCTAACAATCCTTTAGGAAGGGCTCTGTTTTTCTCAACAATGGGCAGGAATGAGATGTTGGGAGATGGGAGTTATAGGTGATTGAGATGGAAGCATATGCATGGGCAAGTGACATCTTTATGTTCCTGCCTTCCCTACCTATCAGTCCTCCCTTGCACCAAAAAATAGAGGGTGGAACTAGACAAAATTGATAGGATAAAGCAAAGAACTCATGCAAGGTAGATACACACGCCATTCGTGACCCACCCCGGTCTTCACCTATTCATTCACACTAACGTGCGTATAATATAGGCCAAACTCTCCCGATCCCATCTATGTATAGATAAAGCTAATCTAAAGCCACCATGCAAAATGAAGACAATGGGGCGAGATGCATCTAGAAAAGTCAATCACATTTGAAGGGACTACTGAGGTAGCTAATGATTTCAGAATATACCTTGTGCTAAATCGTCTTTCCTCTCCCCTATAGTTTTTTCTTTAAGTTGAGCTTCTGGATTTGAGCAGAACTAGTAGCATATGCATATTAAGTGAAATACCTCCTTGTTTAAGGGATTTGAAGGGGTATTTTACCATACTAAAAAATAGCCTAGTCCCAATTGTCAAGATACTACTGTGAACAACAAAGTAAATGATGTTTCCAAAAAAACATCTGGGTTCCTCCTAGGAAGATTCCTTGTCTACCAATCACAAATGAGAAAATTATTGAAAATCATGTATTATCTTTCATGGCTAAAAACTAAGAACCTTTCCTTTCTATAGGTTTCCATGAGGAGCAAAGCAATTAAAGAATAGTATTGAAAATGATTGAGGAATTGTTCAGATGAACTACCCACTTCGATCAATTAGCGAAGATTTGACTGAATACGAAATCGTTGGTGTGGTATTTTTATGGAATTTCCTCTCAGACAAAATCCAAGCTAAGCTTGTTGGGTGATCTCGAGTGGGTGACAATTTTTTTTTTGCTTAGATGGAGACAAAGACCACGCTCCAAGCTATTGACATTGTGTATTATTGCCTATTTAATATGGTGCTGTCCATAATATCAGACTTCTACCTAGTGGTGCAATAAGAAAGAGCTCCCTTTTAGAGGTCTTTATTGTTACCACAACATTATCTACATATCAATCACAACTAGAGGATAGCAGATGATGCGAGAATTGCTAACAAAAAAATGCTAGCAAGTACACTAGTTGTTCAAATAATAAGCTTTAAGAGTAAAGAGTTGTCCATCCCACGAGAAATTAGCTTAACTAACTAATTTTAGATGCTAATAGGAGACAACATTGCTTTTTGATAGAAGGGTGCAGCAAATAAGATAGAAAAAAAGTAAAAACTAAACTAACAATTGCCTAGGACCTTAGTATAAGAGGTAAGATCTGGAAAAGACTTATTTGACTTCTACAGTAATTGTTTTAAGCAATGATGGACATATTTAATCTTCAGATGGATTAAGAAGATCTAATATATGATCTCCCTTACCGGATAAACCAACACTTTATAATTTGAATAGACCAAGAGCAACCTTTCTTTTGGCTCACTCTCAAATCTACTCATATTAGAATGCATTGAGTTGTGACTCCTAAACTATTGAATTGTTAGTTTCGAGATCAATCCATAGACTATAAATGCTGGCATGCACTTCTAGATCTACTAAGATTGGACATATATTGATTCAACTTTAAAGTAACAATAAGTTTTAAAGTAATCTTCAACTAATAGAGGGTGCGTCAATAGTCTTAATTCAATAAAATATGATGAAAAACAATGCACTCCATAATCATGTTCACAAGATATAAATAAACTATAATCAATAATCAAAGGATTCACAATGTTTACTTAGTAATAAACTATTACAAATTAGTGATAAAAACTATAGAATAAACATCCAAATTTCATAATAAATCATCTCAACAATGTATGAACGAAGAGTACTTTAAAGATCGATGATGAACTCTTGCATGATCCTCATCAACTTTCCTCATGTGAAATATGGCTCTAAACATGAATAGTTATAGCTTCCAAGGGATCTCTAGGGTTTACATAGAGTTTGGAAGTTTTTTCCAAGTCAAAATATGATTAATTTCATTCAAATTCGTAATTGACATTTAAGGTTGAAAAATAAAACCTTTCGAACACTTTCACATTTTATAAATTATGCTTTCACTTGATCACCAAGGTGTTTGAATAGGTTAAAGTCTAGACTTGATCCCACTGAAATCATTTCAAAGATCCAAGTTTGAGTGAGAAGGATTCAATCTATACTTGATGTTGTGACTTGGAGTAGAATTTTTTGGGACATGAAAAATCATATTTGGCAAGTGGCTGTAGATTTCCTATGAAATCTGCCACAACCTGTGATGAGTCCGCTTAATCCTGTGAATCAGACTATAATGACCCGTGAATCGGGGTACTCAAACATGGAAACTTTCACTTTTATTCACTTACGATCCATAACATTATCCAATCTTTAATATGTTTATATTGTCGTGGTCGTAACTATTATTCAGCCTCGCAAAATGCAATTCACGACTCGTAAGAGTCATATCATGATTTGTAATAACATTCAAAATTGCTGCAACTTCAATGATTGTGATGGCGTTATAAAATATAATTTTTTATTCTATCATGGCTTAACACCTCATAAAATTCTATTGCCCATGATAGTTTCATTGACTTTTCATTCTAATTTGATTTTAACTTTGATTTGGGTGCAATTTTCTCGAGTAGCTTCACTGTTGCTTCCTTGTGTGCCTTATACAACAAAAATATAAAACTTGGTAGATTTATGACTCATAAAAATAAAAGTAAATAACCTAACAAAATGATTCATGCCATGACAATATTAACTAAAATAAATGTAAATGCAATCATAAAAATATGACAGATTATGTATGCATCAAATTCCCTCAAGCTTAAAAAAGTCTTGCTTGTCCTCAAGTAAAGTTCAAGATAAGGCTAAGAAAAATGAATGTTCAATCATAGCTTCTTCCTGTAAGTCAACTACATTTCTGGCACCATCCTTTTACACGCACATCACAAAAAACCAACTATTTTAGCACCGTCCTTTTACATGAACATCACCAAAAACCAACTATTTTAGCGCCATCCTTTTACACGCACATCACCAAACTATCTCTTCACTTTTTAGTGACACAATTTCGTAGAGTTTCTGAATCTTAAACAAATTTAAACTCATTAAAGTTTAGCTCCATGCAAGAAAAATATATTGCATATTAAATAATAACATTAATGTTGAAAATAAAAGTACAAGATGAGCTTATAGTTATGTTGCAACATAAAGGTAAAATGGAAGTATAAGAAGTCCATGAGCAAGCTTGTTGATGACTCCCGAAACAAGCATCCTTAGGGCAAGAAGTGTTGAAGCACTCCTCAAGCTTACTTGTCTGAATATTCCTAGGTTTTGAATAAAGAATTCAAAACACAATAGATAATGTGGATACGATCTTGTGCTACTCCAATTTGCACAAGGTGGTCTATGTAGTGGATTTTGAATAAATGAATCTCGGACTAGTTGGTCTTAGGTCTCCTAGATTCAAGAGCCTATAGGTTTAATCACCTGAACTCACCAAGGTTTTCGATAACATATTTGCATCTTCTCGATTACTTTATTCTAATATTTATTAAATTTTATTTTTCATATTTTTACACTTTTAATTTTGCTTTCGCCTTTGTTTTTTTCTCATTCACAAGTTTTTTATAAGGTCAACAAGTACCTTATGCGTTCAATAAAAAACTATCATCATCAAGACTAAAATAAAAAGAAAATTAAAAGCGAACACGGACAAGATGTCATAGTTAAAGTATCCATAGTTCTACTTAGCAAAAAAAAACATCCTTATTACTAAATATTGAGGAGTTAAGAGATAAAAACATTTGCTATTCAAATTCCCTAAAAACAAGATATTCTGAATTATTTTACTATAGAAACATTTATGAGAACTAAGATATGAGGCAATAAGATGTCATGATTGTATTTTTGGATTTCATATTTTCTGAGTTTTATGGATTTTCATGATTAAGTATGAAAACCCTTAGCAATAACTTTAAATAAAACTCCTAGCAATCATGTTCATATGAAAAATCAAATAAACCAACATCAAACTATCATGGGGTTTACAAGTTTGCCTTAGAATCAAAATCATTACTAACCAGCGAAAAACTATATGATAAACATTCTAACTCAGGAATAAATAATTCCAACAATATGTAAATAGAGAGTACTCTTTTGGACGTCGATGAACCTTTACACAATCTTCATTCGGAGTGTACCATGCAAAAATATTCTCAACAACCATACAACCTATTAGGCTAATAACTCTTAGAATGTGAAAAAGGCTTTGAACAAGATTATTTATATCCTTCAAGGGTCTTTATGATTTTCATAGAGTTTGAGAAAATTTGAAAACCTTTCTATGTCAAAATAAAGAAATCCCTTTAAGATTCATAATTAACTTTGGGGATGAGAATAAAACTTTCAAAACACTTTAATATACTCTCTATTATGATCCATTTATATCTATAAGGTAATTGAATCGATCATGGGTCCTTTTTGCATTGAAAATTGATGTGTTAATTATGCAAAAATAGCGCTAGCAAGTGCACTAGTCGTATTAAATAATAGTTCAACGATGAGTTGAGTATCGATACCACGAGAACTAATATTAACATTGTCTATCTACTGCCACCAACTAATAGGAGATAACAAGATTGTGATGTAAAATTATCTTTAAATGAAAATGAAGAAATGAAAGAAAAGAGTTTGATAATAAGAGCCCTCTGGATCAGGATGATATAAAGATGAATAGGGATAGAACCAATTTAACCCAAGTTTAATGAATGCTTAGTTTAACTCAACCCTTATGAGGATTAGGATCTGCCTAAAATCTAATGTCCCCTCTAGGATGCACCAACTACCTCAAATCTAAGGGATTTAATTGTTCCTATCTAGGATGACAGTCTAATCTAATAGAATTTTGAGATGCATTAAGTTGTATCTCCTAAGCTGTGGATTGTTCCTCTTCAAGATGACAATCTCACAAACCTCACATCTAATTATCCTTTCTGGGATTCTACCTAGATATGTTATGCAATGCTTTGAATATAATTTCAAAAATCACTTTTAATTATCAAGGAGAAATAAGAGCTCGTTTTTCCACTCTAGAATGCCAACAAAGATTCAAACTCTCAAACATGCATACACATAAGAAATTATGAACTAAAATTAATTCAACAAGGGTTCAATGGTTTTCCCTTACATTCATAATTCTCCAGAAAAACAAACTAAACTGAATTACAAATGGAGTTCACCCTTTGAAAAATTGAGAAGAGAATATTGCACTACTTAGGATCAAGAACAACTTGACTTGACGATCGTCTTCTTCCAAAGATCTGCGCAAAAATTCTTCTTGTTCTCTTGGCATTAGGCTTGACTCCAGACTCATTGTGATCAAAACTTCTCTTCACAAATTCTCCCTTCAAAATCACTAACTTGAAGAAGAGCCCCCAAATGAAGTTTTTAGGGTCTTTTTATTGGTTTCCAACAAATATGAAGATTCTTTATATCATAAGATTCATTTTCAGTAGATAAGATTCAATTCCAGATTAAAAATCTCCAAAACTAACTTGGAAAGGTCTTGAAATTCTATTGGCCCGTGACTCAAATGTCACGATCGTGACCGAAGGTGTTGTCTCTGTTCTTATCACATCATGGCCCGTGATTTGGGAATCACGACCATGATCGAAGAGTCACCTTTATTCTCATTGTGTCACGACCTGTGACAAAATTATCATGGTCGTGACCGAACATGCTTTGTTCTTCTCATGGGTTCATGGTCCGTGATCTGCGAATCACGACTGTGATCGTATACATAGATTGTTTGTCTTATCTGCGTCACGACCGTAAAATTGGTTTCACGGCTCGTGATACTACTGTGCATGGTCCTGATGTATGTCGTTCATGTCCTATTGTGTTTTGACGGTCGTGAACTAGGTTTCACGACCCGTGAAATTTTGTCTCGCCTATACTCACGGCCTTGAGTTGACCGTCACGACCGTGATTTATTAATTTTTTTATGAATCCTTCCTCACTTTTATCTGATTTCAGTCCAGATTCTTGCGGTCTTCATCCGTCGTGCTGTCGAGTCCCATGGACACACAAAAACACAACATTTTACAGACTCTGACTCCGAAAACTAAAATGAAGTGAAATGAAGAATAAACTTATGCATATGACGATGAAAATGACAAAAAATCATACTAAACATATATGAAAAATATGGCTAATTTATCACACACAGAAAAACACTTCAAAAGATACAAGTTTGAAAAGTGTCAATTTGACTTCTTGTTATGACTTATGATAGAATTTAATGGGTTGTGAAACACCATATTATATATGGAAAGTTTCTCTAGTAACCTCTCATAGAATATAGTGACCCGTGATGAACTCATCTCACACCCCATAATGAAATATAACAATTTGTGAATTGGGGTACTCAAACATGAATACTACCATTTTTCTTCATTTATGACTGTAATCACATATAATTCAATATTCAATTTTTTATATTATCAAGGTTGCAACTATTATCTTGCCTTGTGAAATGTGATTTTCACGACTCATAAAAGGCATATCATGACCCATAATATCATATGAAGTTGTGGTTACACCAATGATTGTATTGGCATTGTAAAGTTCAAATTATGCTTATATCACAAACCGTTATAGGCTTGTCATGACCCATTACATGCCATTTAACAACTTAGAAATTTTTTTACAGCCCATGACAACTTCTTTGATTTTCTATTCTGCCTTGATTTAACTCCGATTTATGTATGATTTTCTCTGTTAGCTTCATTATTGCTTCCTCGTGTGTCCTAGATAACAAAATAGAAAACTTGGGCAAAATTTATGACTCAAAGAAATAAAAATAAATAACCAAAAAAAGTATGCATGCCATAAAAAATTAACTAAAAATCTAAATGCAAGACTAGATATATGTTGGATTATCCGTTCATCACCTAGCCTAGAAAGACACATCAAATGCATTCAACAGGAAATTTTACTTCAATTGAAACAAAATACAAAATCAATTTCTAGGCTAATCATAATTATGTCATATGCAATGTCACAAGTGATAGTTTTCTTTTTTGTGACAGACTTCTTAGCTACACAACCTTAGGCGATCCTCCCAGATTTGGTTGAGAGGATGATCATATGACTAAAGAAGCCATGAAGTTAGTCATAAACATTAAACATAAGATCATGACAAAGCCAAGATGCACATAAAAAAAGAAATCATAAGGAAAGATCATAAATTAAACTCAAATAACATAAAGAGTCTTGCACGAACTTTATAGAGCTTCAGAAATAAGAAAGTTAGCCTCCAAGTCCCATTAAGAAAAATAGATAAATTTTCTAAAAAAATTCATCAACTGGAAATTGTAAAATAAAAAAGTAAATGGATTGACATGTCTTCTTACTCTCGCTCGAAATTAACCAAAAGCCACCCTTCAAATGGTGTATATGTCTCCAATTGATGGCTTTATACATTACTCCCTTGATTTTGAAATTTGATTATATATCCAAGAACCTCTAATTAACCACATAATCCCCTTTAACTGCATCGTCTCTTATTTTTTTTCTCCTCTTAACCTTCCTTCTTTATCCTTCTTTGAATAACTGAAGATTTACTTGAGAAAGAGTAACCTAACAACTTGATCTTCATGGTAATCTTCTTCTTAAAATCTTGGATGAAAAGGATAATTATCGATTTCATTCTCAAATTATTTTCTAAAATATCATACTATTTAATTGTGATGAGTAACCACTTGATTTTCCAAATCTTCTTGGTTGGCACATCTTCAAATCTCTTCTTCAAGTCATCTCTTAAAATCATGGAATTTGGTATTTCCTTTTTTTTAACAGGTGACGTACATTATGGATGGTGATAATGTGATCCTTTCCCATTTTTATTAAAATCACAAAAATCTACATTACATCTTCACAACAAAATTAAATTGAAATAAAACATAAAATAGTGACGTGCAAGTATGAAATTATATTTGGATAAAGTTGATGAAAAGTGGTAAAAATGCATGTAGATTAAGGCAAAAAGGTGGCAAGATGAAGGTGTAGAATTATGGTTTTCAACCACTTATCGAATTCCCCCAATCTTGAATTTTGCTTGTCCTCAAGAAAAAGTTTGGAGATCTAATAATAGAATCATAGTTTCAGCTTCATCACACAAGAGACAAAAGTCAATTAGAAAAAAAAAGTTCAAATTCATATCAAATCCCAACATCAATTAAAAGAGTTCTTAATGATTTTTTCTTTAAAATTGGGACCACGGAAGAACTATCTAAAATATGATTTTGCTCATAAGTGCTTCATTATTTGCCACAACCATCTATTAGAGCAAACAAATCTTCATTAGGTGTCACATGCCATCATACCATTTTCCTTACAAGAGAACATGCCCAAAGTGAAGCCTTTTTATCTCCCTCATCTTTTTCTTCCATATATGCATAAAAAATTTCAAGAGATTTGGCTTTAATATTAGGGCATTAAAACTGTCTACAAATGAAGGAACATCTTTCGAGGTGTGATAGATTTTTCTTTGGGTCACTCATAAAAATACTTTAGTTATTAGCACATTTTAACTTTGGTTGCTCTTTGAGGTTTAACTAACCTTATTTAGACTAAACTTTATTTTATTCATAGACGACTATGATATGGGTGATGATAGGGATATAATATTGATTGTGACATAATATTTGATTATGTTGTGTGATGACAAGAAAGGGTATACCTAAATAGATTGATCCAACCTCCGAAAAACTTACCCCAATCTTTATTTTTGTAAACAATTTCTACTGATTTTTTTTTATTTTTCGCACTATGAATATTCACCATCATTATTATTAGATTTTGGGAATATAAGCTAATTTAAGGAGGTTTTAACTGGATTCCATGATTTCTGCAATTTGAACATTTTAAGTTTGAAAATCCTTCTCTTTTTGTTACAGCTGAGGAACCAAGGGAACTTCCATAACTGCGCCCGGATTATGCGGAGGTTACCCCCTGGATATTGGAAGCTTACCCCTCACCTAACTGAGATTTTGGAGATTCTAGGGATTTTGAATTCCTTTGACCTCCAAATTTTGGGGAATCAATAGAGGGGATCTGAGGACGACACAAAGGATGATATAAGGAAGAAGAAGATAACGAACCAGGGGAGGACGGATGCTGGACGACTTTAGATTTTCTGCACCAGTTTATTTTCTAGCAAGGATGTTGGCCGAACTATTTTCTACTTTTGTAACTGCTAACCCCAGGATGTCCGACTAAACTCTTATCGCCGGAATCCTAGGGAAACCTTTGTTTCTATCCTAATCTGCTCTGAAATAGTTTAAGTTTATCTTCTATATCGCCTACTTGATCTCGTGCTTGGAATTGTGTTTGATGGATTGTTTTTGTATTATTCGTATTATTCGTTTGGTTCTTTCCAAGTGCGCACTGTCCGAAGGGCCTTACAGTATTGCCACCTTCACACAATGAGACGAGAGGTTAATGATGAAGTTTGGGGGAACCTTAGTTAAGGTTATGCCTTCTGAGTTAGGGGATAGGTGAGAGTTTGCCCATATCTCTGGAGCTTGACCCGGAGCGAGTAACAACTATCTTGAATTTGACTTGTAGATTTAGATAGAGAGGGGAACCAAGTTGCCTTGACCTCGAGAGAGGCTTGATAGGTAACTTGGGGAACAATTCTCTTGGTCTGCCCCGTGAGCATACGCCACGAGAGTGGGGGCTTACTGATCAGGTTAGGCTGCGAGAGCAAGGTGATGCTCCGACCTGAGAAACTCTTTGACTGAACCTTTAGGTCCCCCATGGAAAAAAAGGTCAGTGCACGCTGAGAGGTGGTACCCCTCT
>LTAE01007956.1:0-16830 GCA_001647135.1 Pontederia paniculata | reverse complement strand
TCTTATTTATGATCATTTACATACTGAGTGTCAAAACTCACGGGAGGTTCATCTCCCCTACGGATTCAATTTTGTAGGCAAATATGTTCATATAGATGGTGATGGCGCAGCGATAGCGTGATGGTGTTCGTGATGGATGGCTTGCACATGGCATAGGTCCTGGTCATAATTGAGGATTGACTTCCGCATTGACGTGTTCACAGTGTTGACCAGTGGATTGGTCAAATGAAAGTCACTGATGTATGACGGTAGTGTCTCCAAAGTCAAGATTTTTGCCAGGTGGCAAGGTCTGATTTTGGGGGCGTTACATTAAGATTCTCCACTCTCCCACTACAATCATCCTAAGGCTGCCTGCTTGATTCCTATTCGAGATCCATGCGCCAACTTTTTGAACTTTGGAGTCCAAGCACAGTAAAAATTGATGATAAAAAAAACAACAAAAGCAAGTTGAATTATTAATCAAAATCCAATTCCATATATAATATATAAATATAAAAAAAAATATGAGTTACTTTTATTTTTCTTTTTTAAACTCTCGTAAAAATTTAGATATATCTTTAAATTATAAAATCGAATAAAAATAGATTTAAATCAATTTTATCCAATAATTTAATTTTGAATTTACTTAAATTATTTTAATTTATTAAATTATTAATTTATTCTTTTTTTCTTATTTTCTCTCTCTCCTCTCTCGTACAAATGAACCGTGCTAGTTGTCGTAGAGAGAAAAAGAGAGAAAAAGAGAGAGAAAAAAGAAACAGAAGAAAAAGATAAATTGATAATTTAATAAAGTAAGATAATGAATAAACAAAATTGACAATAGGATAAAACTCATAGATTAAAAAAAGTTTAAACTTACTTTTGTAATTTAGAGATAGATTTGAAGATTCTAGATATTTAATAAAAAAAATGAAAATAATTTTAAAAATATTATATTCTGCCGGAAAAAAATATAAAATATTATTATATGACGCGGGAGCAAAATTAAGCACCCGAATCGCCAACTTCCGCCTTGGCGTTCGAAAATTTTATTCTTTCCCAGTTCGACTTGGAGCCGAAAACCCCCCCGATCGTGTTCGAATTCAAAACCTGCAGATGTTTTCCAGGAGCAGGAGAAGGATCGTGTGTTGGGTTTGTGCGCTTCAATTTTGTGATCTTTGTGTGGGGTTTCTTTTCTTTCTTTCTTTCTTTCCTTCTTTTTTTTTCTTTTTTTTTTGCGTCCAACTCCGAATTGTTGTGGGAGTTCCTTCGATTCCCACATAAAAGGGGATTAGGGATTTCTTCTCGGATTTAGTCCTCCCAACCTGAGGTTTCGAACTAGGGATTATGATTATAAACCGGAGCCTGAGGTTCCAGATGCCGAACTTGAAGCGGTGCAAGGCGGAGGAGCCGGCGTTCTTCTCCGACGACGGCGGGGTCCCGGAGGAGGAAGGCCGACGGAAGCTTTCGAGAGGAGAGGTGAAGGACTTCGGGCTGGCATTGGTCAGAGGTGTCTCTGGTGCCGGAGATTTTTACCTTGCGGAGGAGGACGGTATGGGGCAGGGGCGCGGAGTTGAGGAGGCCGGAAGCGCCGCCGAGGCCTCGTCTTGGTGCACGGGGGTGTCGTTCCCTGACGCTGCCGAGGTGGAATCGGCGGCGTCCGTGGCGAAGGCCAGGTCGGCCGTAGTGAGGTCGTCGAGGGGGCGGGCACAGGCGCTGCCTTCCAAGTTTAGGGACTCGATTCTGATTGACCCATGGAAGAAGGATAAGGACAAATCCAAGACTTTGGATCCCGATGTCTTTGCTGAAGACGATGATCTTCTCCATGGGAAACAACATAATTCTGGACGTAAAAGTACAGCCTTTGGTCATGTAGGGACCACTTTGTTCAAAGAGGACTGCCGTCGGGCGTGCCGGAAGTTAAATGCCAAAGAGTGTTCTCTTTCATGGAGTACTGTTACATCAGTTCAACAAACTACTTCGCAGGTGGAAGAGAAATATCCCCAGAGTTCTGCCACTCATGCGACCTTTTCGACTGGCATTGGGCCACAGCCCCCCAGTTATGTTGAGCTACAAGCAGGAAGATCTTTGTTCAGTCGTTCCGGTTCTGCTGTTGCAGCGCTGAAGCCAGGAAACGTTGAACTAAGAGAGGGCTTCTTTTCACCAGAAGATTTTGTTTTGGGAGACATTGTTTGGGCAAAGTGTGGAAAGAAATATCCTGCTTGGCCGGCAATTGTAATTGATCCAAGGCTACAAGCCCCTGAAAAAGTCCTCAGTTCCTGCATTCCTGGTGCTCTTTGTGTTATGTTCTTCGGGTATTCTGGAAATGGGCATGAAAGGGTACGCTCCTCATTATTCACTTGCATTATTTTTAATATTTTTTGCTTGATTTTCTATACATGTTGTTTTTAACTATTTCGTGCAACTGATGATGTCAGGAATATGCATGGGTCAAGCAGGGAATGATCTTTCCTTTCATCTACTACCTAGAAAGGTTTATAGTTTGACCTTTAAACAAAAGAAAACATCTCTTTAGCTGTATAATATTTTTTGATGTGTGCTGAATATCTTTTTATTATTCTTCAGATATCAAGGACAAAGACTTCTATATGGGAGTAAACCTAGTGATTTTCGTATGGCTATTGAAGAGGCTTTCTTAGGGGAGCATGGAATTTTTCAGACAGAGGTGGATCCCTCGAGCACTAATGTCCAATCTTCATGTAACCAGGAGGTCATTGATTCAAATCACTCTCAAGAATGCCAATCACATATTCAGGTATGATCACAGCAATTTTTTTAGAGGGAATCACAACAAATTCCTTGCCACCATTTGCACACGAAAAATATTTATTGACTATAAAAGATCCCATGCCTCACATTTGCTTTTACTTTTTAGTGAAAGCATACTTGGATTCTTGACATCAGACAAAAGTAGTTGCCTTAGGCAGTGGACAGAAAGCAATCTGTTTGCATCATATAAAAAACATATTTCCATGTTTTTTGAGAAAGAAAAACCATTTTCCAATTTAAGGTAGTATACGAATGTTGGAAAGAACCTGCCCTCTGATGGGATTCAAACGATGATTTAACAAAATCATGTTTTCTAAAAGTAATATGTGAATCAGAACATCAGGTCTCACTCTATAGGGATCAAAACCAACAAATTTTTTGTAGGAAGAATATATCATTTACTTTATAGCCGCCTGCTAATATGTTCTGAATCTTCCCAGAACATTGAATTAATTTGAGTGACAATCGTGTGGATTCTCTAATTTTGAATCATTTAACATTTATGCTTTTTGTTCCTTTACTACAACTATAATGCACTGTTTCGCTGTCATTTTCTAATATAAATGTAAGCCATGAAGTATGTCTTTATATTTTGCAGACTGCAGATGAATCGGCACTTCAATGTGAAAGTTGTGGTTTGCGTCTTCCATCTAAAAGTACAAAAAAGAGAAAACTTAGATTAGGAGAATCAGAGCAGAAGTTGCTCTGCAAGCACTGTGTAAAGGTAAGTACCATTGTGATCAATTAATTTGATGGCTGTTGTAGTAGATGTGTTCTTGGATAAGCTACAGGCTTTAAGTTGACTTGTTTTATTATCTTGATGAACTTCATTGTTGTTGCAATATTATCTTTCTACAGCTGTTAAAATCAAAACAGTTTTGTGGTATATGCAAGAAGGTATGGCATCATACAGATGGTGGCCTATGGGTATGAACATCAACTTGAGTAAACTTCCTTCTGTTCTGCATGTTTACTTCTTTGACCAGATTCACTGATGTTCCATATTAGGTCCGTTGTGATGGGTGTGAAGTCTGGGTTCATGCTGAATGTGACAATGTGAATATAATTGTGAAGGTCTGAGTTCATTTAATCTAGATTAGTTATATATCAATCAATTTGATATCTATCACATGTTATATTCATTTTCTCAAACGAAAAAGATGGTATATAAATGTTTTTTCAAGATTATTAAAGTAATCCTTATAGATTGTTTTTTTTGTTGTTGTGAAAGGATCTGGAGAACACTGATTATTTCTGCCCTGATTGCAAGGCCAAATTTAATTCTAAAGTATCTGGCTCACAGAAAGAGGAGGATACACATGCTAGGTAAAAAAATATCATCATTTTCCTTTTCGTGTTTTCATCCATCATTTATGCTTCATTTGATTCCCCTACTTTTGAATATATATCTATGAATGTTTTTAACAAATGCTGCATATTTCTTAAGCAGATTGAATAATGATGAGTTGCCTGACAAGGTAATTGTGTGGTGTCATGGCATGGAAGGGACATATATGCCAAAGCAACACATGTAAGCATTAACACGTGTGACTCTGTTTGCTAAATATTTTTTTTAGTAAAGTGACTAACATTTTTTTTGCTGTACATGCATTGGTATCCATTGTTTTTTTGGTACAACTGTTGCTATCTATTTGACTTCTTCCAATTTGACCACTTATAAATATATGGTATAGAGTTTAAATCTTTGCCAATTTTTTTAAAATGACATAATGATCATTATGCCAGTAATTTGTAGTTTTCCTAAAAAAAAAGAAATGGTAGTTAGAATATAAATAGAAAATCAAACATGTTATGCTGGTTCAAATTTCTAGCCAGAAAGCTTCTAATATTTTATGCATGACTACTGGACTTCATGCTTGTACCATGTGACATATAGAAATCACATGAATATTTTGTAGATATTCAATAATTATAAGAACAAATAATATTTGCTTGCTAGCAAATAATAATTTTTTTACTGTATTCAAGGCTTGCTGAGACATTTATTAGACTGTTTTCAAGTTAGTTATAACAACAAATAACTCAATGACATTTGCTTGCTAATAACTGATATTTATAAGGTAAACAATTTGTTGCCGCCAGGGTTTCTTGAGATGCTTACTTGTGTGTTGTCAAGTTAATAACTTAATTTTTCTTAGTAGAGGAGGCAGGCGCTTAATATATTTCGCATTCGCCCTAAAAAATTAATTTTTATTTCATTTAAAGACATTGACGATAGAAAAATATTATCTCTTTCATGTCTTACCTTAGATGTTTTAACATTATGAATTATTGAGCTACCTTAATACTTGTAAATTTCACAAATTGTGCTCCAACTATAATAATTGTATCTGTGTCACCCTCAAATTTGTTTACAACAATGATCCTTAAACTTCAAATTTATACCTTTGTCATTTCTATGACTGGCTATTTCCGGTATTTGTTTGACTTGGTAGTCTTATATCTCATCCATGTCATTTAAAAAAATAAAAAATGACACATCATTCAAAAGGGAAAAAAATTAAAATAGTATAAAAATTATATAGAAAATAATAAAAAGAAAAAAAGAAAAGGGGCATCACGCTCCATCCTCTCTCGCGAGAGACGAGGGGTCCCTGCTCCCTCGGGGAAGGGGGGTGGTGGACCCCTTCCATCGGCAAAGGGCCAGCGCCAACCTGCTTCTTTTTTTCTTATATATGTATAACACAAACACACAGATAGTGTATATATATATATATATATATATATATATATATATATATATGTATATATAGGCTGCACAAACATTTTATCCATATATATATATATTATGCTTATTTTTTTGAATGATGTATCAATTACTTTTTTGTTGACATGGATGAGTGAGAAGATTGTTGAATCAACAAAAACCAGTGAGATACCTAGTCATGGGGGCGGCAAAGGTATAAAAACTAAAGTTGAGGTTCATTAATACAAAAACAGATTTTGTGGTGCAACAGAAATATAAGAGTATAACTGGGTAACCATTCATGAAATTTACTCCCATAGCGTTCAACTGGTGGTTTTGGAACTAATGAAACAAGGATTAAATTTTGCCAGTATAGTTTCTTTTGCAGATTCATAAACAGTTGTGTTTCTTGCATAATAATGCATGGCATCAAAATTCTGAAAGTGGTTGTGTATTGTGCAGAGTATTATGTGAGTGCAGTTCTTGTAATGCACGAAAAATGTCTCTTGGTGAGTGGGAAAGGCATGCTGGCTCCAAGAGAAAATATTGGAAGACAAGTGTAAAAGTTCAAAGCACAATGCAACCACTGGGACAATGGGTTTGTACTGTAAAAACTCTTCTGCTTGTTTCTTTCATTCACTTTGATCATTGTTTCTATTTTGCATCTGATTCTTGTTCAGACAGGCATCACTAGTTTTAAACTTGCACCTCATAATCAAGACTATTATTGTTGAATTTGTTAGTAACTGGATTCTGTTGTTCAATATTCCAATGTGGCTATGTTGGTGTGTTGACTGTTGAGAACTGCTTTATGTGGAAATTATGTTAATGATATTCTAATATTCTTCTGTTTTCTCTCCTCAGAAAAAGAATATTCTCTTTCAAGCTATTTGGTTTCAATATCCATTCAAATCTGTATATTGTTTTTTACTTATTCCAGAAAAAGATGTATATTGATTAACAACTGGATATTATGCTGGTGTTTTGAGTACTGTTTCATGTGGAGACTAGTTATTCTATTATTCTTCATACAATGATTTTCTGTTCCAAGCTATTTTATTACAAGACATATTCCAATTTATATATTCTGTTCAACTTCTGTTTTGATGAAAAAGTGCAATGCTATAATGATTGTTTGAAATGAAAACCAGAAGCATCTTTGTTGGTTAGTAATTTGATTACCCTTCTCTAGATAGAAGAGCATAATCCATGTTTCGGTGATCGTGTGAAGAACACATCATTAAAGATGAGAGTTGAGAAGCTGCTAAGCATGTTACAAGGTCTGTCTGTGTCAAAAGTTGCTTGATATTTTATCCATTTATCTTCTCTATTATCTGCTTGTATGCATGTCAACAGCAATCATTGTAAGCAGTTGGTTCAAGTTTTGGAACAGAATAGACGTAAAGTTCTAATTATCTGATATTCCGCAGGATCCTACAGACCAGTGTGTGCTAAATGGACAACTGAACGATGTGCAATTTGCAGATGGGTTGAAGATTGGGATTGTAACAAAATCATTATTTGTAACAGGTTTATTAACTTATTCTAATGTTGCTTTTGTTGTTTTCTTTGTTTCCTCTGTGTTTGGTGGTTTTGGAGTAATGACTGAATCTTCAACACGCTTGTTAGCGTGTCGAGGTTCTCTTTATAACGACCATTAAGAGATGTTGTGTATCTAATAAGCAGTCTATTACCATGCTATCCAGATGTCAAGTAGCCGTCCATCAGGAATGCTATGGAGCACGGAGCATACAAAATTTTACTTCTTGGGTTTGTAGAGCTTGTGAAGTTCCTAAGAATGAAAAAGAGTGCTGTCTTTGCCCTGTCAAAGGTACATAGTACCGAAACATCTCTTGTTTGACTATCACATATAGTAAAGAAACATCACATGTTTGAATATCTTACGACAATAAGTTTACTAGATCTTGGTTAGACCAGATAACAAGCATACTTCCAATGGTCTTGTTTGGTTTTGTTATCTTCTACAGTTCATGAAGTTTCTAGTTTTTATAACCTTTATGGTTCTCTTGAAACTATTATCTTACATATTTCACTGCAGGGGGTGCTCTGAAGCCAGCAAATGTTGGTGCATTATGGGTTCATGTTACATGTGCGTGGTTTCAACCAGAAGTCTCCTTTGCTAGTGATGAAACAATGGAACCGGCTGTTGGCATATTAAATATCTCACCTCTGTTATTTGCAAAGGTTAAAACACTATTTTGTAAATTTTCAAATTCTTTGGTGCCAATTTGAGAGTTTTCTCATTGAATTTTGACTCATGCAATTTATTTAATCTAAACATGGTCCTTGATTCTGCCTATAGACATGTGTGATCTGTAAGCAGATGCATGGTGCTTGTACACAATGCTACACTTGTTCGACATATTATCATGCAATGTGTGCATCAAGAGCAGGCTACAGAATGGAGGTATGGCAAACGACATGCTGAATGCTATTGTATATTTACATTTTAAAAGATTCTCATAACATTTCATGTTAAAAATTTTAAGTCAAATTTTGAATGCAATTTGATAGATTTTCAATGTTCTTTGCAAAATCGCCTCAAGGGAGTGTCTCAGTTATGATTCTGTTTTTAGTTCTTGCACTATCTTTGATGGGGATAACCACAGTTCCCAAGTTCCTTTCAACTTCTTTTAAGAGATGAAATGATGCATGTGCTTTTGGAAATTACATTAGTAATATATCCTTATGCTTCATGTTCTAGTGTGAAGCCGATTAATTGGGAATCTGACAAGTTCATATTCTAGTCTCTGTTTCATTAAATTGGATAATGTCTTTAAAATGAGGGGAATATGCTTGGAATATTCAAGTGTTTGTTTGAAATTACAGTTGCATTGCTTGGAAAAGAACGGAAAACAAGTAATAAGAATGGTCTCCTACTGCGCACATCACAGGTAAAAATCACTCGTTGGGTACTTTAGCTGTCTCGTAGTTGTTTCTCGTTACTTTCCATTTTCTCCCTTTGTTCCTTCTGTTTTCAGTGTCATTCTTATTTTCTCGACTTTAAAATTCAGCCAGTTGCTGGTATCACAAAGATACTGTACATTTAACAGTTATAACTATGGCAAATTACAGTGTCAAATGCTTTATTAATTTTTGCATCATCGTACAAACCCATGATCATATGGACTAAGATAACTCATGATGGTTCATTTTACAGGGCACCAGACCCTGACACAGTACTGATTGTGAAGACTCCAGAAGAAGTCTTCTCCTCCAACAGGTTACTCCGAAACAGTGCAAAACAGGGTGGTTCAGAACCGATTAAGAAAGACATGGAATCAAATTCTTCTGTAAATCCTGGTTCTTCATCTGCTGCAAGATGCTCAATCTACAGAAGGATGAGTGAAGTATGTCCTCTCACAGATGTCTTCTGATATTCTATTGTCTTGCTTCCAACCTCTCACAGATGTCGTCTGATTTTCTATTGTCTTGCTTCCAACCTCTCACAGATGTCTTCTGATATTCTATTGTCTTGTTTCCAAATAATGAATTGTAAAGTTAAGATAGATGGATTATGCACTTTGTGCATAATGTTGGATTGCACATGGTATATTGTTTAGCATTGCTCATAAAGGAGATTCATATAATTCATAAATTTGGATTTGTAGTTGGGGTTATGAAACTGTTACCTACTTTGTATGTATTCTCATACCTTCATTATTTTTTCTTATAGAAGAATCAAGAGGCTATTCCACACCGGAACATGGGGTCTCGCCATCACTCATGGGTTGCCATTGAAAATTTACAGGCACCTAATGTAAGTCCCTCAATTGAACAATCTTCAACATTTTCTTAATGTTTACTATCCATATTGACAGAGGTTTATAATCAATGGTTGACTCATTGTAGGATGATAAGGATCCATCTTCATTTTCTACATTCAGAGAACGACTGTATTATCTACAGGCAATTTTCTGTCCAGAATGTTATTGACTTACAATTTTGTGCTTCCAGATACATGTTGCTCACCTGTTTGTTTTCTTCCTCAGTCAACCGAAAGAAAAAGGGTCTGCTTTGGTAAATCTGGATACATGGTTGGGGCCTCTTTGCTTGTAGGAGCATTCAAGAAGGGGAAATGGTAATATTTCCATAACAATGATTATTAAATGTCATTGCATATGTATATTGTAAGCTCATGTACCCGTTTCAGTATGAATTTGTTGTTAACTTCTGACTAGTATATCAAGCTTAAATTTTTGTATTCTACTTAGGCCAGTTAAAGATGACCCTTCCCTGAAATTGTATATTAATTAGTATAAATTATATATATATTCTCTCAAAGAAAAAATTATATATATAATTTTTAAAACTAAGGTTTTATGAATTTGTAGTTTAGTTCCTGGGCCTCAACCATAGTAATGTGACTGTCCTATTAGTAAATGTGGCTGTTCAATTAGTAATAAGATTTACTCAAAAGGAAAATGATAATAATATTATCTGAGTGATATTTTTTTGTCTTCACATGCATTTCTGAGCTCTAAATTCTGCATTTCAGGTTATTGAATATCGTGGTGAGCAAGTCAGACGTAGTGTAGCTGATCTGAGAGAAGCAAAGTACCGAGCAGAGAAAAAGGATTGTTATGTGTGTCATTCTTTTATCTTTGTTTTGCTTGTTGTTTTCTTATTTGCATTATAATAGTCAAGCAAAAAATATGCCAGAACCATCTAGAAGTACTTTATTAAACAGAAAAACCATTTATACTAAGAATTATTTGCAATAGTAATCAACTAGTAAAAGCTCACTGATATACTGATGAAGGAACTTAAAATGTGGGGTTATTGCAGTAGGAAATGAACTGTTCTAGGCCTATGTTTCTGTTAAAATATGGTTGTGGAATTTTGAATGACGTGGTGTTTCAAAAAAAAATCATAATACTCCTAAAACAATTTTCATAATAAGGAGCATGATTTTCTCAAAAGATAATATGAAGCACAATCTTCTCAAAAATAATGAGGATGGTCTCTTGGGTATAACTAAAACTAATTGAAATTATCATTTTCTGGATAACCAAATGTTTTTTCCTTGTTATTGCTATTGTCTTCAAGAAGCTCCAGATGAAGACCTTGAGATTGCTGATAGCTAAACTCTTTAGTTTGATAATTATCTTCTGGTTGATAAATTCTCTCATTTTTTACATGCACAGCAAAATGAGTACTTGGTGCACAATGTGATTTAGAAGGACATTGTTTGTTAAAAGCTTGTTTTTTTTTTTCTTTTTGCATAAACTATTTAGGGACTTTTATTTGCTTGTGTCTTTATGAAGCATGTTGCTATTACAGTTAGGTTTTCTTTTCCTTCATCCATCTTACCATCAGCGGAAAACATATTTCCTGAGTACAACTGAATTCTGAATTAATATTTTGCATATGTGGACGGCTTTAGGATGCTTTTGGGGAGAACTTTCTTCTGTCCTTTTCAGGCAGTAGGGGTTTCTTTTCTCCTGTAAATCAAGCAAATAGGGCTTTCTCTATATCTAGTTTTGAAATGATTTGTTTCATTACTTCCTTTATGAGTATCTTCTTTCCAGATCTAATCTCTTAGATCTTTTTTGAAGTAGCATGCAACCTACTTTATGAAAACAGCCTAATGTGTTTTCGGAAAGAGTACACTTTTGTTATAATATCCTTATTCTACTAATAGTAACTTATACCATAATACTCACATTTATATTATTTAATAATCATAGCTAAAATTGTACATATGATTAATGTCTTATCGATCATTTTACAATTCTACATTATGATTAATAGAACAATTACCAAACTCCATCAATCATAAAAGTTCTCATGATACAACAAAGATATAATTTTAACAAACATTAATTAAAGCTTTTGGCATAAAATGCTTTTCTTTTTTGCAGCACCTTATGGTGAGCTCTTTTGAGTAAGTTTCTTTGTACAGCAGTACTGAATAACCCTATCCCTTAAAGAATTCTCAAGCATTAAGTGTTGACAAATCAGTGGGGTAAGGGAGGGTAGACATGGGACATTATGGTTTAGAGCATGAAAGAACTGAAAGGTAACAGAACTATGGTTAAATTAAACTAGAAATTTTATTCACCCAAATTTAATTGACTGTAACAAAGGAGTAAGGCCTTACTTAGAGCTATGGAGTCCAATAAAAAGAATGGCAAACAAAGTAGGAAAGATATACATGAAAATCTATCCAACTGATTGACAATCAATTATGAATTCTAATCTTAATTGTTTATCCTATTAAACTTGAAATAAATAAAAAATCTTAAACTGCCTCTTCCATCATCACATGCATATGCAGTTGCTAGGAATATGATACTTGGATAGCTGTATAAAGTTCTTTTTAAATATTTTGACAGTTGCTAGGAATATGTATATCTTTGTATGCAAATATTTTGTGCTAATTATTTCAAACAAAAACGATTTGTTAATCACATTTTTCTCTTGCAGTTATTCAAAATAAGTGAGGACGTAGTGGTTGATGCCACAAATAAAGGAAATATAGCACGCCTTATAAATCACTCAGTAAGCCATTATGTTACAAGCATTCTTCATTTATGTTACTCATAATAGTGCAGAAAACTAGTCAAAGTTACTGGGAAGTTATGAAGCTTGCTATATTTTGTTTATAATTTTGTTTCTGATGCAGTGCATGCCTAATTGCTACGCAAGGATTATGAGTGTTGGTGATGATGAGAGTCGAATAGTTCTTATAGCTAAGACAAATGTTTCTGCTGGAGAGGAGTTAACGTATGGCCTTTCTACCTACTTACCTTAGTCCATGGACTATTTACAATTTCATTCCCATTCTTTTATTTGTTATAAGGTAAAATAGTGTTGCTGATTACTCAAATCCAATACATTAAGCTCCTGAACTGATCCCAATCACATATAGAAACAAATTCAGGAAGTTGACCTTTTCGCTTGTCTAAGTTTCCAATATTTAGAACCAGAGCATAAGGAACCTGGCTTTCATCTAACTATGGTGACATGGTTTAAACAATGTAGTTATTTGACCATTTAGTAAACATTTGGTCAGTGAAAATACGAGTTTTATCATCCTTCTCTCAAAAAGAAAAATATAAGTTTTATCATGATGAGGATTGAAATGACCTTGGTGTGGCCTTTTCCCATGGACACATTTGCATTGATATTCTGTCTTGTGTTAGCATTCGCCTTCCATCTCTGTTTCATTTTATTTCTGTTCTTAGTTGTGTTTGCATTCTATCTATACTCAATGCTTGAAATTTAGACCAAAATGCTGTTCTCAACGTCATCTATTTTGCAGGTGGCATTAGGTCACCTTTGTCTTTTCTTTATTTTTGTTCTCTGAAAAAGATGCAACGCATTTACAATGACATCTGTCCATTTGCAGGTACGATTATTTGTTTGATCCTGATGAAGCCGAGGACTGCAAAGTTCCCTGTCTCTGCAAGGCACCAAATTGCAGAAAGTTCATGAATTAGTCAGTCTATTAGGATTCAATTCTTTCTCATGGAGAGCAACTTTTTTCTCTCTCCATTGAGCTTCCTTTAATTAAATTGATCACCTTTTTTTTCTAACTTCATCGAGCAAATTTAGACTTTGTGGGAGCACCCACCCCATAAGGATGGGAAAGTTGTATATATTGCATCTTATAAGTGAGCGGATTTTCCTCTCGTCTGTTGGATTCCCAATGGAGCTTTATGAAATTCTTTTTCTGTAAATATAACAAATATACAAGAGTATCAATATTGCATCTTATCAAAATGGTGCGATATTCTTTACCCAAAACAATTGTGTGATATTGTTTGTTTTTACTGAAAGGAAATCTGTTCTGTGGTGTGGTCTCCATTTATCGTAGTGGAATTAAAAAAAAAACTAGAATTGCACCGAAAAGAAACGAGTAGATATTCTTGTTCAGAAAATTTTGACTAAATTAATTGCACTTACTCCCTCCCAAGAAAAAAAAGGCTTTTCTTTGTTTCGGTAGAAAGAAATCATTGGAGAATTTTGGGTGAGCAGTATGAAGTGGAAGGTAAGTTACGCCATGAAAGCATGCAACTTTTGTGCTCATGTTGTTCAGCCTTCCCACCTTAAAAACATATTATAATATAATTATTCACTTTACACTTTTTAACTATTCTTTTTCTTTTTGACATTTTACCTCTTCCAACTTAATTTTATATTTTGATTTTGTATGTATTTATTAAATGACACTTTTACATGTTTTTAATTAATATAGTAATGAAAAAAACAATATTAAGATGTTCACCCAGTGTTGTCAGAATCGAACCGGACGACGACCCGGAAAGATTTCCGGGTCAGGTCGGACCGGTTAAATCGGTTAAGCCGGATGGTCGAACTGGATACTATTAAAAAATATTAAATTAAAATATAATTTATAATTTAGATGAAAGAATAACAAATAATATGATTAAGTATGAAAAAAATAAAAATATTTATGATCAATTAATATTTTATTTGATATGAAATCTATTAATAAAAATATATCTTAAATAACTATTAATTCAAATACAAATATCAATTAAAGAATTTATTTTATAATTAAAAAGAAAAAGAAAAAAATCAGAACATGTTTAAAAGGCCTAGAGTTATAACTATTTTCATATCTCAAAGCTCACTTCTTTTTTTTCCCAAAGCCCACTTCCCCAAAGCCCAATTTCTCATTTCTTTTTTCTTTTCTATTATGTTGAACCGGTCGGTTTAGTGAAATTAACCGGTTCGAGCGGTTCAACCGGTTTTTTTTTTCGGTTTTTCACCGGCTCAACTCATCATCCGGTTTTTCCATCGAACCAGGACCGGACTAGGCCTCGGTCGACGATCGAACCGGTCGGACCGGCTGGTCCGGTCCGGTTCTGACAACATTGTGTTCACCTTTCATCATTTTAAACTGTTTTTCCTTTTTTTTTTGACAGTTATCTCTTTCAACTTAAGATTACATATTCTGATTTTTTTTGGATTTATTGAATTACACCTTTATTTTCTAGGTAATATTGTAATACATGAAAAATATTAAAGAAAGTTAAAGTTATTAAATTTTTCATTTTCAGAATTTTAAATTGTTTATTTCATAACATTTTATATTTATTTTATTTCTTTTCTATATATTATGAATTATTGTTGTGTCCATCTCCTATAAAACTATCAGTTTACATCTCTTGGATTTTTTTTCCATCTGACAGTCCGTCCAGCTTCATTTGAGTTTTTATTATATTATTTAGAGGTATTGAATGATATTTTTATGTTTTTTTTAAATAATGCAGCAAAGAAGAGCATGGGATTTGAATCTATAAAATAATAAAGATAAAAAAGATAATGATTCACTTTTGTACTTTATAATATTTTTTAAACGTGTATCTTATAATATTTTAACTATATTATTCTAGAATTTAATAAATAAATTAAGATATCAAAATTTGTTAATAAAGGTTATATAATGCCCTAAAGAAAAAAGAGAATTTGAAAAGATTTGGAAAGTAACCACCAGGAAAATAATGGCCCACTATGGTCATTATCTCCCTAAAATCTCTACACACACTCTCCCATAGAAAATCTCTCTCTCCCTTCCCCCTTTCTTCTTTCTTTTATGGAGATATTTCTCTCTTCATCTCCGAGGGTAAGGATCCATCTCCCTTTGGTTCTTTTTTTCCTTTTATTTCTCTTCGAGGTGAAGCATGCCAGAGAACGACCAAGACTCGGAGTACGACCACAAAGAGGAAGAAACTAAGGATTGAACGAGATTAGGAGTGTCTTCGTCGATCGCATGAAGAGGTGTGTTAAACAGAACCAAACAACGAACTGAATTTTCTGTTAGATCAAACACCAATCTTGTTTGGAAATCTAAATCTTTTACACATGTGTTTTACCTTAAGGTTAGATTCACGGATATTGAACCCTTTTAAGAAGCTTAGAGATGATAAGAGATGATCATCATATGATTGCATTCATACTTAGGAAATCTATGTTTCTGTATGTACATAGTGTTTAATCTTGTAAAAACTCGCATTTCTGTGTTTTACATCTTAGGTTATGTCTACATTTTTAATATATCAAATTTACCCTAGTTTCAGTACGGTCGTATTCTCCAATACGGCCAGACCGAAATATCTTCGTCATCATTGATATGGTCGTGTTCTTCAATACGGTCGGACCGAAATATGTTCGCCTTCTCTAATATGAGCGTATTCTTCAATACGGCCAGACCGAAATTATCCTAGTTGAACACTATTACATACGCTAATGTTGATACGATTGTATTCACTATTTTGGGCAGGTCGTTTGTGGTGCAATATTCAAACTATTGAACATCTCATATTCTACACTTGATTTTCTCATATGCCCTTATCTATTGTTTGATGGGTTACTTACCCTCATGATCATCAATCCATCGAATTCATAAATGATGAATAAGTTATAAGATAAGAGATGAAAACCAAGGGATGCCATGGTATACCTAATGCATTATTGTTCATTGTTACTGTTTATTGATAAAAACTTCATCGAAGGAGTGTCATTTGACCTTCCTCAACAAGGGCATTTATCGTGGCTTGATCCCCCACTGACCATTGACATTAGGTTGTATCGTTTGCATGACGTACCAATAAAAGTGAAGAGCTCTTCCTAATGATCTAAAGTCACTAATGAAGTTAAAATACAATTTCCATCGATATGAATCATGTTCATCAAGCAAAGTCATTGAACCGTATTGAAACATTGAATTATATCGATTCATTGAACCATTGAATTATATCGAAACATTGAATCATCAAATACATTGAACAAGTGAAGTACATTAAATCATTGAGTCTGATGAAATTATCGAATAATATTGAACTATTGGATCTCATCAAGCTACATCGAGCTTGCTAAAAAATCAAAGTGTAGATCTTGATTATTGATATATGATGCCTTCACTTGTGTAAGTATCACTAATTGATAAATTTGTAAATTGAATGTGTTGCACAACACATACATAATATGCTTATCATCCTCTAGATATCTATCTTGAGTTGAGCTATGAAAGATTGGAAATAGGATGAGACAAGATGACTGTGGCACTTAAGGATCATGATAACTTTGGGAGATTATTTCACATTTCGAATGTCCAAAATGTGTAAAGAATGTGACACTCTCATGCATGAAAGGGTTGAGATGATTAAGAGGAGAGTATAGATTAGAAACTATACAAAGACATGATTGAAACTTCATACTAGACTTCCTATATATCTGAGTCACCTGACAGTGTATTCAGAAAGCCGAATCTAAAGAGTTTCACTTCACTGCAAAACCCTTGAGAGGAGATAAGCTTAACTTGCTCAAAAGAAGAAATTAGGATATTAAATACATGACAA
>LTAE01007955.1:17649-38508 GCA_001647135.1 Pontederia paniculata | reverse complement strand
CCCCCCTCCCCTCTTGGTGCCATCCCGATTCTACACCATCTACATAAGAAACACCAACACACATCTAAGAAATGGAGACCAAAGAGCTCAACTTCAACCCAAACTCAAGAGCATCATAACTCAAAGTTCCAAAGAAAGGATAAATCTAAACTTGATGAACCAAGAAGGTGAAGTGACAAAAAATTGGAGGAAGTTGGGTGCGTCTAACATAGCATTGAAACTCATCATGATGGACGTTGACAATAACATCAACTACTTTCAGTGTGATTGTTTCATTCATCACTTTTTGTTAAGTCAAGTTTTTTTCTTCTTTTTTATTTTGGATTGTTTGAGTCTATGTTAGGTTGTTAGAGAAGTCATTCTTAGCCTTCTTGAAAGGGAGGTACTTTTGAAGTTGGGTCATCACATTCTGCACTGCTTAAATACATCTATGTCAATATGAGAATATTCCCAAGACATGCATGCAACAGGAGCACACTCACATCATGATTCGCCGCATTCACAATTATCACAATAGTCAGTGTCACTTTGGAGTATCTCTGTCGTCGTCGCCACCACATTAAAACTAGCTTGGGTTGTATTTTTTTCCTTCTCTTTTTATTAAGTCATCTTATTGTATCTTCTCCTTGTTTAGGTCTTAACACTAAGGATAGTGTTTGATTCAAGCTTAGGGGAGTTTGCATTAGCATGCATTTAGCATTTTGTTTTCTACACTCGTACTACATATTTGTTTTATTGTCTGCATATTTGCTTATGTATTACATTCCTTGATGAAAAATCCACGAAAATTGAAAAAATTGCAAAATTCAAAAATATCATTTACATCTTACTAATCGTTGCTAACATCTAACTGTCTCTCATGTAAAACTTAAGTATGTATTATAAATCTATGAAATCCAATTGCTACTCTTTATTATTTATCATTTGAGACTTGAATACTGGAACTTGAATCATGTTACTTAGAACTATGAATTCTTAGATCATGGTCTTGATCAACTTGCTTTTATTTTTAATTTCTTTAGCATTGATAATAATAGCATTGTTATTGAACATATAAATATCTTGTGTGCTTATCGAAAATAAAAATAATTAGAAAAAAGAAAACAAACTTGTTGAAAAGCAATTAATGTGCTAAATATCTGGAAATTTTAGAGGATAAAGTTGATGCCTAAGTACCTTTTGAAAGTGATGATGATATATATTCAAAAAAAGGTGTAATATGATAGATATATTCGCAAAAATAGGTTTTAAACTAAATACAAATCTTAAATTATAAGTTTCAGAGCAACAATTATATAATTTCCAAAAATGAGGAAATTACAATTATAGTTATAAAATATAGTAATTAAAATAGATGACAAAAATAAAGGTAATTCTTACTTAAAGATAAAAAAAATTCTAGTAATGATAATAATGAAATAGTTGGTAAGTAATCTAGAGAATAAAATTTTGAACGACAAAAATTAAGTAATAATTTATGCTATTAATCAATTTGATGCATAAAATTTTCAATTTTTTGTACGAAAAACTAGACCCGACTTAATAGTAAACATAAGCAAATAAACGAATTTATTTTTTTATGAAATGTACGTAATAAAACTTATAAAACAGTGAAGGGTCATGATTAAAAAGAATAATGGACTTGATCCTACGGTCCACATACAACAATGCTTATAATAGTTATGATCAAAAGTTCATATGGATCAATGGCTGGGATTACAAAAATGTATGTTTTTGATAAAAGTAAATCTACATTTTCAGATCTAACAACAATTAATTAAAAGGGGTTTCATGGATCAATGATCTAGATTTAACATGTATTATAATAGATCTACGATCAAGATCAAAAATAACAAACAAATGGACGATAAAGATTCAATTTTATAATAGGCCAAGATGAGTGACCAAGATTAAAAAATGAAAATTGATTGTTAATCCTACGATTTGATTTCAACTGGATTAAAAAATGAAAATTGATTGTTAATCCTACAGTTTGGTTTCAACAGGAATTATAATGGTCCATATCAAATGATTACTAATGCCTATGATTCATATTTGATCTTAAATATCAATAGATCTAACTTGATAAAAAAATGACCATGATTAAAAATAATAATATAGTGATTGACGAGCATGAATTAATAGGATCTTAATTGACGACCAAGATTAATGCTACAGTAACTATTATTGTTCATCTTCTCTATCGAGTCGTGTTACCGTTCACTAAAGACAGGAAGGTCCATCCGACAACGGGGAGAAGGCGATCGACGTCTTCAGGCACTCGCAATGGTGTGAAGGTCGTGTAGGAAGGCCTCTCCATTGTAAAATTTATTCACCACGAGGCATAGTTGTCTCATCGTCGATGTGTTCGATGATAGGAGAGAGAGGGCATTGGTTGATATGGCAACAATTAGACGTTGATGCCGATAGCGAGAGTTTGTCGCGAATTGCAGATGTCGAATGGGAATTAAAGGAAACACCAAGGAAGAACGCAAAACAATGGTGATTAAGAAGAGATAATTCACCAGGGAAGCACTATGATACAAGTAAAAGAACAAAAATAGGTTTTCTGGCGAGCGGATGGGGATTCTCGAATGACATTCATTTTCTTTTATAGGTCAATGCATCAATATCATTCGTCCACTTGAACCCCGTCAGCACGCCTCTTGCACCATTACCGGTACCTTCCATTTCCGCATTTGGTTGCATCGCCACTCTCACGTAACATCCAGGTTCGTTCTGCACATGCACGTGCATTGGCAAAGTCGCGGTCATTGAGAGCATGTGGTCGATGGGTGCTACAACTTATGTAATGCCCCCGAATCCATACTCTGTCACATGACAAAATACATACTTAGAGAGCTACGATGATACAATATGTTGACGAAAAATTTGCCAGTATTGACTAGTCAATAAAATTAGTCTGAAAGAGAAAGATTATTGAATGGAAGAGAATTATCATATTAAACAAAATTCAGAAATCTTAAACACAAATAGAAAGTGTCCTTAATCAAATGCGTCATGAAGATGCAACATAATATCAGAGGTTAAACAACTTTTCTTTGAAATAAAAAGAATACTAGGAATCTGACACGTGCATAGCATCAACATAATCACTAGCAATATGCCGCCACATACACCACCAACATCTACTAGAGTATCAATTATCTGCAGGATCAAATACGGGGAAACAAATTTTCATGAGCTTTTACGCCCAATGTGTAAGGCACATGTAGGATTCAATAGAATAAACATAAAACTAAACTGACGATCATTAACTCTATGCTGATACAAAATAGTAATGATGATATGGATGAATCATTAGAGCCAAATCAAATGAGGCTTCGTAGTGGTAGGGATCAATAATAACACCTATGAATCGACACGATATAGGATGATATATCAATTGCAATAAAAAGTTAAATGATGATTCAAATTCAATAACATATTTAAACGATAAGGCCAACTAGTAAGGAATGAAGTCTAAAGGCCAATGATACTTTCATTTGAAATCAGTTCGGTACGACTGAATGGTAAGGAGTAAAACTCAAAGGCCACATTGTCTTTCTTTTCTTTTAAAACAATAGGATGATAAAGAACAATGATAAGACGGATCGAATCCGATAGAATAGAAATTTGGTAGCAGTACCATGGAATAATAATATAACCATATATGGTGCAACCCCTCTATTATCTTGTTCAAAATCAATGGGTTGCTCATTTTACAATCAAATCCTATTTACAAGGCTTTACCTTGTGGTAATATGATAGGTCATATATAAGTGTTTAGGTTCGGTTTATCCCATTATTATCTTAATAGTGCTTTTATGTTCATTACGATAATCGATAAGCGGTAGAAAGCTCTTGATATTCACTTTAACTTTGGTTTTCCATAATAATAAGATAGTAATGTCAGCGGGGAATACCAATCGAGATAATGATATGCCCACCAAGTGGAGAGGATGCTCGAGTATCCTCTTCTTTGTGGGTTCGGGAGCAGTCCAAGCAAAGTGGTGTCGATGCACCTATTCCATTGGCTCATATCGGTATGGAGCATTTGATAACGGTAACTCACATAATGGTACACATGATGACCACAAACATTAATCTTGTTACCCTTACGTGTATACCTAATATAGGTCCTCATCGTGTCACAACATTATACAATATAAATAACATAGTCATCCTGATCATCTGCATTGACATAGAAGTGAAACGCCTTCGACATGAAGAAAAATAGATATTTCATGGGTCATGTCGATGAAATCACGATCTGTGATATGGGTGTCACGATCATGACTAAATGCTCTTGTCTTACGATTTCCTAGTCACATGTCGTGACTTGGGGGTCACAACCATGTTCGAACGATGTAGTTTTGCTACTTACTGGTCATGGGTCATGACTTTAGTTTCACGATTGTGATCGAATTGGGTTGTTAAATGACTTGAAGTCATAGTCGGGATATTGGTATTGTGATCATGATCGAACACGTCATTTTACGATTGCTCTTCATGGACCGTGACCTAGGTGACACGATCGTGATCGAGTGCGATGGTCCCAAACTTTTCTGTCATGAGTCATGACTCATGACTCAAGTGGCACGACCATGATCGAGTGCTAACTGATCATAGATCATGACCTATGTGTCATAGTCGTGACAGAGTGCATAACTCATGCAATTCTATTTATCATAGACGTGACTTGGGTGTCATGGGCCATGAAACTCATATACAACCATGAAACCCATATTCTAGGTCATGAGGTTCATATCTAAAGCACAACACATGCGACAACAATTCTCAATGTTTTAAAATATGGAACCAAACCGGTTATAGTTCTACTCGTATGAACATGAATCCCTATCTCAAGACGCACGATTTTCAAACTTAAACATATGAATGATAGAAGGAGCTTCCTATCTAATATGAGCACTCGATAGATTAAGTGAAATATATGCATGAAATCTGGAAACTGTTGCACAATACATAATTGGAAATTCAGAGATATGAATAAAGAAGAATCCTTAAACATGCTCATCTATTAGAATGTTGTGTTGAATCTAGGATCCGAGAGTGTTTTGATTATCACAAATTTGTAAGGGAACTTAGTTTGTACTGATAAACTTGTTGAGCTGAATTCTGTAACATGGTAATTCAGGTTCAGCATATGAAAGGTCGACCAAAGCTAAAAGAATGGACGACCTATGTACATTGAAGACATTTTAGAAGAAGCATATGTGTGCAACGGTCGTCCTAAGAGTATAGAAAGGTCGACCGATATTGAAAGAGGATGTATGAGAAGAAGGATCAGAGGTTGATAGGTCGCCCAAAGATAAAGGATGGACGATCGGAGTTAAGGGCTAAACGAGAGAGGTCGCCCAATGACGAGAAATGGGCGATCGAAGGTAACACCTCTCTAATCAAATATACGGGCGGTCCTAGGAGAAGTGGACACCCAGAGAAGACAGCCGAAGAAGGAGACTTGGCTAAGCAGAGAAGAGGTCACACGAGGTTGAAGAGTGGACGATCGAGGATCTAAGGATGAAGGTCATGGTCGTCCAAAGGGCTCAAGGTGGAGACAGTGGATGACCAGTAGACTGCCAAGGCTAAGAGTGGACGTCCAAAGGGCTTAGGGTGGAGACAGTGGACGACTAAAGTAGAACACAGGTGGATGAGTGGTCGACCGCAGGTTAAGTGCGGGCGACCGGTTGACATCAGGAGAAGACAAAGGACGTCCGGAGTCTGGGTGAGAAGACGAGTGGGCGCCCATGAGTTTGTCTGAATTGATGAGAGGCTGAGGATCGGGCGACTACAGGATTGGCGGATAATCGATGAGATGTCAGAGGTCGTCCAGAGTCTGAGGTAGACAAGAGAGCAGTCGACCAGGAAGTCTGACAGGAGAAGCAGTGGGCGTCCAAGGAATTTGACAGAGCGTCAGTGGACGTCCAGAGAATGTCTGGAGAAGACAGTGGACGTCCGAAGTTTCAGAAGGAAATTAGAGGACGTCCGAACCTGTCAGAGGAAGCTTTGGGGGACGTCCGAGGATCTCACGGAGAAGTGAGCGGACGATCAAAGTACTGACAGAGGAAGGAGCGGACGTCCGAGGATCTCAATGTGGAATGAGCGGATGCCCGGAGTTCACCTTAGATTTATCAGCTGTCTCTCTCTTCTGAAGCTCTCTTTTCCTTTGACAGATCTTCATGAATTTTCTGAATTTGTTAGCATATAGGGTCAGTGTTTCGTCACTGAAATCTGCATCACTTTCTTCATATTCTTCACTTTCACTATTACTCTCGACTCTCTTTGCCTTCAAAGTTAGAGTCACGCCCGAAATAAGTGATGGGTCGACCGAAGTAAGAGAGTCGATTGAGTTATGATCACAATGGTCGTCCTATGATTCAACGGACGACCTTGATCCTACTAATGTCGGATCATAATCCTATCGCGGTTGTCCGAAGTTATATAACGGACATCCACTATCTGAGGCACTATTCAGCACTCACAACATAGGACGTCCTATGTTTATATACTGAACGACCGAAACTTATATAGGGATTCAAATCGGTCGTCCGAAGTTAACAATGGGCGTCCGATACTTGAGATATACGAGTTGATGGTTGATTACGGACGTTTAAGATCTTTTAGTGGGCGTCCGTTGATCATTGGGCGTTCACTATTGTAGGAGTTTCATCTTATGATCGATTACGGATGCTCGAAGATCTTTAGTAGGCGTCCGCTGGTGGGGATCACTAGATATCAACAATGTACTTAGGTCGTCCGATATGTGGAATAATTGTCCGAAATTATCCTGATCCTTAAGTATCTTAACCATCTCATTCCTTCCTATTTTAAATTCTTCATATCTTGACTTAGGATAGATTTCTAAAGTAAAATAAGTTTTGTTATGTATGTGTCGTGCAACACATTTGATTTACAATTTTATTAATTAGTGATACTCACACAGGCACCAATAAGTCAAGTTGTTTTTCTGAAATCCTAAGTCCATCATTCTAAGTTTTCTCTTAAACATGCTGGGGGCTAACAAGTATGGAGTTTCAAATATGCCTCGGTATAAATTCTAACTGACACTCTTCTCTTCCTCATTTTCTCAACCCCCATATGTACGATAGTTTCAAATTCTTTCCACATTTGGAAATCTGTGGATCCATAGAATGTCATCCACTTGAATAAGCACAGTTAAGATATCATTCCCAAAATGCTTCAAGATACGATTTTTAGAAGGATCGTATGCATGATCTGGATACTCAAGCTTCTCATCCATACTGGCAATCTCACTTTTTTGTGATTTCCCTTAGTTGAGATTCTTTATTCTTATGAATCAGCTCGTCTAGGTTCTGATCGTTCTAGTGCTCTTCTCCTATGAGCTTAAACCCTCTAGGTTGATCACGGATATTTATTCGAGTGTCCTAGAAAGGGTGTTATCACTCTTTCAATCAGATTTCTCTCCATTTGTTTCTAACTCTCAGAACACCCTAGTTTTATCCAGTAGTCTTGTAATATAGGATGTCTGGTTTTCTACCAACATCATTTCACAGCAATTTCTTTCTAGAGACATTTAATTTGTGTTTTGTTTTGAAATATACCAGAAACATTCGATAATTTCTGCCCAAACATTTGATCAGTTTGTTCTAACTAAACAGGGTCCTAGTTGTTTTATTTTAGATCTGATCTTCCTCTCAGTTACTTCATTTTCTTATGGAGTTCTTATTGTTGAGAGTTATATAGAGAATTTCAATCCTAGCAGAATTCTCCAAACCTTAAGGTTTTCAAAATCATTCTCATGATCATTTCAGGTCTTGGATATGTTCTGATTCAACTTAAAACAAAGTTTTGTTTGCAGGAATATTCAACATATCAGCGATTTCACTCATTTGTGTATGTGTTGATGGTTCAAGTATTCTAATCTCCTATGTCAAGGTTTCAAATTTATCATGCATACAATTTAAACATTTGAGATTAGGCAAAAAAAATCAAAGCAGAAACACATTCACATCACAATGCCTTAATCCCATATGAAAACCTTTTCAGTTAGAACACATGATAAGCATTTGTTATGTTTAAATCTAGCAATGTAGTTTCTGTCATATAGTTGGTTGATATTCAATAAGTTATGTTTTCAATTTTCTATCAGCCTTATAATTCTTATAACTACATTGCAGGTTCTTAGAGTTACATTTGCCAAGAACTTTCTCTTGGTCATTGTCCCCAAGATTTGCTTTGCACCTCAGTGTCCTTATTCTGCTCAAGATGTTCCCTTCATCTTTAGTCATACGTCTTGAGCAGTCTCGGCCAAACTAGCATCTTGTTGATTTCAGCTGATATCATGTAGTAACAGCACATGATTTTGTATTTGGTACCCAAGGTGCATTGGGTCCAGCAGTGTTAGTGTTAAGAGTTCCTTTAGAAATCTAGATTTGCCTAACTCTAGGAAACACATATCTCCTAGTTTTAGATTTAAAACTATAATGCCCTAATCTGTTACAGCAAAAGCATGTAACATTCCTAGCATACTTTTTTCAATTGTTTAGGTGAGAATAATTTTTTTTTATGTTTTTCAAACAAATGTACTTTGGTGAGTTTGCAGGTTTCCTGTTTTAATAGGATTTATGATTTGATTAACAGGAGTCATGTAAGAGTAAGAATGTACATATCCATTTCTAACAGCATGCATGTCAACATATTTAGTTTTTCTTTGATACATGATTGCATAGTTCTTTTGCTTAGGTTTATTTTCATAATTTCTATTTTTAACGGCCACATCTTCTTTCGATGGCAATTCAATATTCTTTTTATTAGTAACAAATTTAGTATTCATAGCATTTTTAACTTTGTTTACACAGGTAGAGGTGCTAGGAGAGTTAATGTGAGGCTTTTACAAAAACTGTTCCTTGAGACATATTATGATTGCTAAATGGATCAAAACTCAAACCCTTTTTATTCATTTTATGCTGAGATAGCATCATATCTAGCACCTTTCCCTTATATGAAAATGTTTCAAAGCTATTCTTGACGTGAGTCAGTTCTGTTTTTAGGGAATCAATTGCTTCAATATGTTCTTCTAATTTAGTTATCTTTACAACTTTTTGGCAATTCATATCAGAAATTTGTTCGTCAAAGTTACAAAGATTTTTCCTCAGCTTATTATTTTCTTTAACCAGATTGTCATTCTTTCTCTTCAAGATAGAATATTTTCTGATCATTAGATTAAATTCTTTTTGCACATCAAATATGAAACCTTCGGACATCCATTCTCTTCTCCTGTCATATATCTTGGTCGACTGTTGTTTTGTCTCTTCAGCCTTCGGACGACTTCTGACACCTCATCGGTCGTCCGCTCATCCTGAGGTCGTCCGATCTCCAGCCACCATCAACCCTGACAAATTCCTGGACACCCACTTGTCTTCTCACCAAGACCCCGGACGACCTTTGTCTCACCTGATGTCCATCGGTCGTCTGCACTTCATCTACGGTCGACCAATCCTCTTTCTGTTATCTGCTTTGATCGTCCGCTGCTTCTACACTAGAGTCTTCGGACGTCCACCAAAGCTTTGGCAATTTTCTGATCGTCAATTGTCTCCACCCTAAGCCCTTTGGACGTCCATTGCCTTCATTCTCAGATCTTCGGTCATCCGCTCTTCAAGATCGGACGACCTCTCCTCTGCTTAGCCAAGATCCTTCTTCGACTAAGTCTTCACTGGGCGTCCATTCTCCTTGGACCGCTTGTTCTCCATCCTCTGGGTTATAAGTGTGATACCTTTGGTCGCCCACTACTCTTCATCGGGTGATCTCTCCTGTTAAGCTCTTCTCTTCGGTCGTCCTCTTTATATCTTTGGTCGACCTATCAAATTTTGAATTTGAATATCCTGTTTCAGAAGTCAGTTCAACAAGTTCATTAGTTCAAACTAAGTTTCCTTACAAATTTGTGATCATCAAAACAGTCTCGGGATCCTAGATTCAACAAAATGGAATAAAGATAATTAACGAAGAGATAACGTGGCCAGCGTTGAATTGGACACGGTCAGCGTTGGTCAACCGAAGTAGATAAATAGTAACACTAATTAATACAATCATGGAAAATGGCCCGGGTTGATAGATGACATGGCCGCGTTGCTCTAACGTGTCTGCCGAAATATTTTAATGAAGAAGGTGGACACACATGAACCGCGTTGGAGATTTTGAACATGACCCTAGAAACGACTTGTGTTTTAAGAGGTTTATATTGTATTGATGGATGAATAAAATAGATAGTGTCACCCCACAACAAGGCCCGTTTCGTTTGCCATGTCGGTAGTCGGAAACTAGCCATCTTCGCCGAAAATGATCCTTATTCGTGTCTGACACGGTCGTGTCAGCTAATGTTGAGATGATGTTTAATTATTTTAAATGAAAGATTTTTTTTCTTAATGATTAAGGATTAATTATGTGAACAAGATAAAGAGCAATAATCCTTCACCTAAATTAAATGTCGAGATCATCATAGACTGTTAAAGTTTAGGAGAAAAGAATTTTAAAGATAGGATGTGTACGACAGTTGTCACCTAGTTCTTGTTGATTGGCTTCTCTCCGCCCGGCAATTAAGAATTTTTTTAGCATCATCATTTGGTCATGACTTATACACCCCGATTGACCCATGACGAGACCTCCAAGATTCATGAGCCACTTAAAGTCATCAAAGTAATTTTATAATCATTAATGAGATAAGTCAAAGATAATCACTTTGTCTAATAATTATATTGTTCATATTTCATTAGAGGATATAGGGCATATTTGTCTTAGCTGATAAAAGATACCTGATAAGCACTAATGTTGATAAGCATTTTAAGTGTTGATACTTATTTTAAAATAAAAGTAGTTACATGTTTGAATAAAAATGTTGATAATATCAATAAGTGGTTGCAATGTTTGTTAAAGTAAATATTGACTAAGTAAAGTTATATGATAATAGTATAAAAAATATGGATAAAAGAGTAATATAATTGGTTGAAATTAATAAATAAACAACTTTAAAAATAAGCAGGGGGACCATGCTTATTTTTTAAAACTTATAAGTAGTCACCTAACCACTTATAAGTATATATTTTTAGTTACCAAACATAGAGATTTTATAAATTTTACTTAATAAATAGTTTTAACCTACTTATAAGCTTAGCCAAACAAGTCCATAGGGTTGTTGATGGATAATATTGATAATTGAAGATGATGATTGAAAGATGAAGTATAATTGATGAAAAGGTAAAGTATGTATAGTAGTATGATGATGATGTTGAGTAATTGATGTTTAGTCTTTGTCATAGCTTATTTCAGAGTGATTGATGTTTGTTTATTAGTCATAACTCACTCTTGATACAAAAATGATGTAAGAAAGTATGTTAAGGATGAGAAAGTAAACTCAATGATGATGAAAGTAAGCAAATCAAAAATGATGAAAGATAAATAAAGAATAAAAGAAAGTTAAAAAAGTAATAATTAGTATTTTGATATTTTTATCATTAGCTTATTTTTATATTTATTAATCATGTCATGCTTATCTAATGTTATCTTACATTATTGGAGGTTATAGTTCACGGCATGGTTGTCAAGATCACGATCTTGATCGTAAGATCGTACGATCTTACTAGGGGTCGACGATCTCGATCTTAATAAAAAGATCGAATTCGTAGGATCGGTAGGATCGTAAGATTAAGATCGTAAGATCCTAACGATCCTACTAGATTAGTTTAAATATTTGTTTTCCTTTTTTTAATATTTTCTTTTAAATAAATAAATATTATAATGTAATACATTACATTGTGTTTTTGAAAAAAAATTAAAGCACTAAAAAGTGAAAATATTGTTTAAATATTTTTTCCTTTTTTGCATATTTTTTTCTTTTAAAGAAATAAATGTTATAATAGTAATGTATTACATTTTATTTTTAAAATTTTATTTCTATAGCATTGAAAAGTCAAAAATAATAAATATTAAAATTATTTAAAAAATGCTAAAAGATGATTGAATATATGTTTTTTTTAATTCATACATATTTAAATATGTATATATATATATATATTAATTTTCACTTTAGAAAATATAAATTATTATAACAATATATAACATTGTATTATAGAACTTTATTTTTAAGCATATAATTTTTTTAAAGTCACAAAAATTAATAACAAATGTAACAAAATATTAAGATATATTTATAAAAAAATTAAATATATATTTATTTTAATACATATATATTTTAAAAATATTTTTTTATTTATTGGTAAGATCTTCGATCTTCGATCCGATTTTACGATTTTCGATCTTATTATCTCCTTCCCATCTTAAGTAAAATCTCGATCTTGACAATCTTGATTCACGCTGAATATTTTTTTCTTTTGTATTGGATCTTGGGCCCAATTAGATAAAATTTTTAAATTAGATTGGACTATTTTGAAGTTTGATTATATTTTTCGTACCAGTCCAAAGGATTGGTCCATTTTTGTACATGTGACATTTGCTTTGCAATGAGTAGCCTGGATTATTGATGGTGCATATCTTATAATAACTATTGTTTGCACATAAATCAGTGATTCTTAGTTTGATGTCTTATATTTTGAATTTTAATTTTTTTTATTTTTTTATATTTTGTTGGTTGATAAAGAGTCAATCAAATTTTAAGTATGTATGATCTATGTGGTCGCGCTCCCGAAATAACATTCTTCGTTGCACATATTGCTACCTAATTTTGGTTGACAAACCAGTTGGCCTTGAAAGGGGAGACTTGTATACGTGTACGGGGATCTAATATCCAAGAAGTTTAAAGAGGTCTATGACCGAGAAAGGTAAATAGAAAATTAAAATCGAATTCGAATTTCTTTTTTGTCATTTGAGTTGAGATGTGTGCGCCACTGCGTCACACTCGTGTTCTTTCTAACATCATGCATGCCTGCGTGAACAAGAACAAGATCGGCATATCCATTTACGGTGAAACCACTACAAACCTTTTTTGTAAGCTTGAACCAGGAACTTAAAACAAAATACTTTACCAATCGAACTTTGGCACGGTGCTTCTCAGTTCTCTCTGAGGTCCTCAGGCGTTTGAACCCTCGCCATTTTCACTTTGTGTGGACGATATCAAGAATTTTGAGCACCAATAATAAAGCATATATCTCATCCTCACCAAGAAGCCAAAAATAGAGGAAGAACAAAAACAAAAAAAAAGCATCACATAATATTTTTATGTCCAAAATATATCACTCTCTTCTACCGAACGAGTAGCCGCTGCCAAATCCTCTGGAGATGCTGTTTATGGCCGGATTGAAACGGAGGCAGCCAAAGAAGCCCTGTCCGTAGGGCAACGCAGTCTTCTTCTTCATCTCCTCCGACGCTGCTCTCTTCGTGGCGTAGTGCAGCTCATGCAGCGAGGCCAGCGCCCCGCTGCCGCTGCTGGTCGTCGCTCGTCTCATCGACTGATCGCCGCCGTCCTTCGATCTGAAGCTCGAAGTCTTCAGGTCTTCCACAGCCACCTTCTTGTTAAACGACGGGAGCAGCGTGTACTTGCGCAGCGGGTCCTTGCTCCTGTTGCCCGTGGCGCGCCCTTCTGATGCGCTGCGGAACAAGAAGAAGTCCTTCAACCTCCACTTCTTGCTTCCGCCGCTCTTCCACATGGTGTTGGTTGAAGCAGCAGCAGCAGCAGTAATGGTTTTGGGAGCATCAGGAGTGCTCTTGTGAAAGAAGCTCCATCCTCTTCTCAGGGGTGAGAGCGATCGCGACCCCTTACGGCTTCTGGAGTGAGAGATGGAGGGCGAGGCGGTCGCAGTCGTCTCTCTCCTTCTGCTTCTAGTGGCGTTCGCCATCGCCACGGCGAAGGGGTCGAACTCCTGCTCATCCCTTCCACCTCTCCCTCGGTAGCGGGGCGACCACAACCCCGCTCTCTCCTTGGGCGACCTCGGCGAGTACCGCGGCGAGGAAGCTGCGCTGTTCATGTCATACACCGACGGGTACTGCAGCCGGGGAGGAGGCTTCAGCGGCCGAATCCTTCCTTCCTCGAAGAGCTCGTCGGCGGCGGTCAACTCCTTGGGCTTCCCGTTCATGTCCAGCTCTCCGCTGAAGGCGAAAGCGAAGTCGAACACCTCGACGGCGCTGCCATGATGTTTCGGCGTGCCGGGCGCCGCCTCCCATAGGAAGGGGACGCCGGTTGCGGCCGAGGACCGCACCGGAGGAAGATAAGCTGCAGGTTCCGCGGCGTAAACTGATGCGGCGCGAGTGGGGCTGGTGGGAGCGCTGGTGTATTGCCGGCAGAGGAAATCGAAGGGATCGGCGGAGACCTTGGGGCTCGACGGCGCACTAACGTAAGGGCTGGAGGTCGTGCCGCCGAGGTGGTGGGAATCGCGCAGAGGCGCCACGACCTCCATGGTCGGGTACTTGTTGCTGCAGCCTCACCTTCTGCTCTCTGAGGTCTGAACTCTTTTCTATTTGCACGGCACTCTTTTTGGTCCTGAGGCAAAAGGTACGTGCACGCTTAGTTGATGCCGCGACACGCAAACTGGTTGAGAAGTGTAGAGAGAACCGTTGAAGAAGAGGAGATATAAATTGGAACAGTTGCGACGACGACGGAAGTCGGAAAGGAGCAAGTCTTCTTTATTTTTTGTTTTCTTTTCTGCTTCTATTTTGACCAAAGTTCTTGGGACCAAAGTAGTGGTTGTTGTCGTATTTTTTTTCTCTCATTGTGTTGTTGTTTTTTTTTTCTTTATTTTTTGTTTTTATTAGAAGAGACATATGCTTAAAGGGACATAAAGTAACTGTTATTTAAATAATTTTAAGAAATAATCCAAGTAATATTGAGGCTTTTTCGGTACAGCCAAGGATTTATAACTCAGAGCTAATGATACCCGAGGAGTATCTAAAAATAAAGGATCTCTATGAAGAAAAAAATTTTGCATGTAGTTCCAATGTGACTACTAGTGCTTGTCCTAGAATTTTGAGATAGTTGAGTATTTTTTTATGTAAAAAATAATTTTATATTTTTAAGTAATTTTTTTATATTAAAAAAATAGGTACTCTGCATTCACAAAATAGGTACTCTTCCACAATCTTGTTGTGGTTGAATATTGTGTCCTACATTTTTGTATATTTTAAAATAATGTTATTAAGAGGTACTTTATTTATAAATTAATATGAATTAGGGACGGACCTAGAAAAAAAAATAGGAAGGCCAAAATATATAACAATAAATTATAAAAAAATAAAAGGAGTCTAGATTCGAACCCTAAATTTTTATATATTAGTCAAAATCACCTATTCACTATGTCAATTAAATAATTGTGATAATTTATTAGTATTTATTTTATTTATTGACTATAACTATTAGTATATATATATATATATATATATATATATATGTATATGTATATGTATATGTATATATGTATATATAATAATAATAATAATAATAATAATAATAATAATAATAATAATAATAATAATAATAATAATTGTTCAAAAACATAATATAGCATATATATGTATATAACTTATTGACAAAGTTGTTAAAATTATTCGAAGTTATCGGGACCAAAGTTATTAGGACCATACTAAAAAGCAATCGAAAGAACTCACTAGTTGAGATTGTTTGGTAGGACTGATATTAATAAAATAATAAAATCAATAAAAGATATTAGTTTGAATGATTTATTTACATATGTTACTAATTTTTAGGTATAATCATGAAAAGAAAAATATTATTAAAATCAAAGTATTTTTTGTTGTATTTAGTTTATGATGATATTTTTATTCATTTTAGATTTTTTATTGTGGGAATCAGATTTAGAATGCAACATTATCATGATGTTTTGTTTAACTTTTAGCATACATTATATTAAATAAAATAATATATTTAGTTAAAAAAATAATTATAATTATATTTATGCATTATATCTTTTTAAACAAAAAAAGTTTATATGGTTGACAATAAAAAATAAGGACAAAAAAAATGAAATCCTCACATGACCAAGAGAAGACAAAGTATTAAATATTAAATAGAACGAAGTCCCAAATGGATATTACTAAGAAATGAGTATAAAATAGTGGATATCAAAGAGAAAAATGCCCATGAGTTAAAAGTTAAAAAAATATTTTATTAAAAAAAATAACTTATTCATATGAATCGATTTGATTGGTTGACATGTTCTTACTGATTTTGATCAATTTTCACTGATTTTGATCGGTCTAAATTTGATTTAAACTAATGATTGATAGTTGTTTTAGTGGTTGGTTGATGATTGGATTGGTCTGACCCTTGGTCTGGTTTGTCCTTAAAAATAGTGAAACCAAAATAGTGACTATTGTCGTATTTTTTCTATTATTATATTACATTTTTTCTTTATATTTTATTTTATTTTATTTAAAAGAGACATATGCTTAAAGTGACATAAAGTAATTATTTTTAAATAACTTTACAAATATTCAAGTAATATTGAAGACTTCTTGAGATATCCCTAGTGATATCAAATGAGTCTTAGAAATAAAGGATCTCTATGAAAAAAAATATTTGATTTCAATGTGACTACTAGTGCCCTTGAATTTTGAGATTCATCGTCCATAGTAAGAATGAAAGTGATATGAGTTGAATACATTTTTATGAATAAAAATACTTTTATATTTTTTGAGTGAATTTTTCATATTAAAAAAATAGATACCTTTGTTATCCCACATTTTTCTATATTTTAAAAATAATGTTATTAAGAGGTATTTTATTTATAAACTAATATGAATCACATATTTATATGTTTTAATATCATTATATATGGTTTATACATTTTGCGTTATTATTTATTCACATAACTTTTATGTGATTTGAGTAATTATATATATATATATATATATATATATANATACATTAAAATTGTTGAAATCATAATAATTAACATATATCTCTAATTATATGTAATCCATCGGATTTATTGATTATTTATTAAAAATTTAAAAGTTATCTTAATTTTCCTAAATTTAACATATATATATCACCTTCTATGGCTTGGTAATTTATTGATGAAACAATAAGTTTTCTTACTATAGAAGAAAAGGTAAATTTCTAAATAATATATTTGACTATTTAATCTGAAAGTTTACTTTCCTCACGCAAAATTTCTTTCTCTTTTATTTTTAAGATCTTCATAATATATATCAAACATATGAAAGTTCTTTTGTTTATAAGTTTATTTTTATCAGAAACAAAGAGAATATTTTTTCTAAGAAAATATAAATCTTCCTAAAAAAATGTTAAAAAATCTTCTAATATTCACATTATAATAATAAAATTATACTTTTTTTAATGCGATCAAACTTTCCTTTTCTATGTTTCACGTTAGAGACGTGGAGTTCGAATTGACATAGAACGACAAAAGCCAGCCGCCTTTTATTACTAATAGACGTCAGAAAGTGACGTACTTAATTGTGGGTTTTAATAAGGATGAATAATTTGGTTGGCGGATTATTAAAGAATTAATGCCTCGTACCAATATATGTTTATGGGATGCCAGTAAGCCAATATTTATATTAGGCCAACAAAAAAATTATCATTTACCTCTTCCTCTTTTATCTCTGGTATTAAATATGATATGCATTTATTACTTGCTTAAAGCAAATTTCCGAGTTCTTAAAATTTTAATTATTATGCTTATATGTGTTATTTGAAAGAATATTAAATTAATTAAAATAATAGTATAATCATTCCGTCAAGGTTTACCATATATCTCGTGATAAGCACATATCTGATTTAATCCACGAATTCGATTCAACTTAAAACATTTTAAATCAAAATTTGACTCGACCGAAAAGAAAAATTAGGTCACATACAAGAAAAGTAATTTGATATTTGATCTAATTAATTTAAAAATATAAATATTAATAATTATTTTATATAAAATTCTAAATAATTCTGTATTATTATTATTAATCTTATTTATTTTCAATTATTTTTATTATTTTATTTATTTTAAAACCTAAATTTATTCTTAAATTTATTAAAATTTGAAAAGTTAAGTGTATCTCCACTAGAATTTTTTCCGAAGCTGAGGAGAAAACTTGACTCAAGTCAATCTAATATCATTTTTTTATTCATTATGAACATTGAGGTGCCAGTTAAAATATGAAATAGCATTAATTAGGAGACAATGCACGGTCAGTAAGTTTGATGGAATTATCCGCATCATTTCTATGTCAATCCACTTGTGAATCCATAAATTGTTTTTTGCGACGAAGTTGGCGCGTTACGAGTGTATTCGTTTAGCGCGGTTCAAAAATAAAAATTCCATTTAACATTTTCATTTAAATTAGAACTCAATTAATTAAGGATCAACAACTTCTTTAATATTATGATTAATACAACAAAGATATTTTCTATCTTGAAAGTATTTTTCTTAAATACTATTGAAAGCTTTATATATCATAAATAGAAAAGTTGATAATTATCTGAATTTAACTAAACAATAATTTCAAATACTACCCATCTTGTTTCATATAAGAATTTATTTTTCTATTTTATATTATAAATGATGTAGCCTAATAAATATCTTGAAATTTTATTTTTCGCCTATTTTTTGTGATAGGAAACTTTTACATTTTAGAAAATACATATGTTATAAACAAATTCTCTTCTATTATGTCTATTAAGTATTAAGTATTGAACAAAAAACAGTCGAAGTAATAGTCACAAAATAAAAGTCTTGCAACACCCGAGAGACACGACTATTGATGATTGTTTGACTTATGACTAGGGCGAGATAGTAACTGACATGACACATGACATATTGAGAAGCCCACACTACGTGAAACTTGTGGCAGGACGTTGACTGCCTCCCCCCTCAAGTCTAAAGTTTAGATTAACCCTTGTCGTTCCACAATTCCATTGGTATTTGACGACTTTGACTAACTTCAAAATAAGGAAAAGAAAGAATAATGAGTGCCAAATCGACCACCTATTAATGCTTAATAATATATATAAGATTACTATTTTTTATAAATAAAGACGTACAAATATATCGTATCTTCTACTGTCTAATAAAAAAATTGTAATTTTAAAAATAAAATATATAAATATTAAATAAATAAGTTATTTTTAGTTATTTTATATTCAACCTTCTATAAGATATATACTATTTTTTAAATAGGATACACCTCTATTAAAATAAAAAAAAGAACATATAAGAAATTACGAAGAGCATAGCTCATATATTGATATTCTTTTAATGGTGATTAGTCCTCGTCGTAACTTATAGACTTAAAATATCCTTTAAGAAGAAAATGACGTATTTCCGATCACACCACTAAAATTATAATCTTTTGAGTCTATCATCTAAAATTATAAATTTATAAAATTTAGTCTCTAAACTTATTTCAATTTATCATTCAAATTATATCTTAAATTTTGTTAACTTATTTTCTAATAAAAAACAAATATAATTTTTAATTGTACTTTTTTATCTTAAAAATAGAAAATGACATAGTGACCACAACCTTTTCATAATTTTACAAAAAAAATTATTCTTGTTGTATTACAAGAGTAAGAATAAAATGATATTTAAAAATTATTAAAAAAATAAGTTCACAAAATTTTAGATAAAAACTTGATAAAAGAATTTGAGTGACATATAAGTATATGATTGAAATTATATGCGAAAAGAGTTATAATTGAGAAGATGCAAGAAAAAATAATTCAAAAAGATCTCGTTTAATTAATAAAAGTTTTTTAGATGTAGCTACAAGGAAGTGAAAATCTAGTTCAACTTTAAAATTGTATCACTAATTTATCTAGTTTTATGTGTGGATTCATTAATAATAATTGAATCATAATCCAATTGTAACCCCTCAATTTTTAAATAAATACTAAAAGAATATAAATAGAGATACTTTAGGATCTGGATGGCACCAAGAGGGGTGGTGAATTGGTGTATAAAATTTTAGTCATTTATGTTATGCTAGATTTGTTCGAGTATGTTTAGCGGAAGCATATAAGTGCAAAGGCTAAATAGATAAGAGTGAGAGAGAGTAGAGAAAATAAACAAGCACACGAACACAAAGTTTGTTGACGAGGTTCAGCCAAGCTCCAAGCCTATGTTCCCGCTCCGGTCTTCTCACACTTGAGATCTTCGGAGATCACTAACTCCTTCTTCAAGGGTGAAGGCTCGCTTACAAACTTCTCCTTTCTTGCACGAGGACAAGGAGACAACCTCTTACAAATCTCAAGAACTTTTTGGTCCTTCTATCATGGATTCTTCACTTGAATCACAGAAGGGGAGCTAAGGCTTTCTATCACTCAAAGCACTCGCTCAGTATTTTCAAAGTTACTTCTCAAGACTCTTGAGATTACAATATATACTCTGCACTAAAGACCTAATTCTCTCTCTCAGAAAATCAGTTGTTAATGCAAGTACAGTACCTTCACCTACTTCTCCGATCGTCCGCTGCTCCAGCCTTGGTCGACCGCCGCTTAGGTGAAGTCTCCACTTGAACTGCCGCCTGGTGCTTCGGTTGTCCACTGCTCACCTCCGGGCGTCCGAAGCTTTAAGTGCCGAAGTCTTTTCCCTCAGTCAAGTTCCTTCGAACGTCCGCCACCACTTGTGGCCGCCCGATCTTAACATGAGTACCTCTCTTCAGCTGATCTCTGGTCTTCCACTAATTCACTTCAGCCTCCTGGACGTCCACTCTCCAGTTGAAGAGTGCGGTCAAGCTCCTTCGGTCGCTCGCGCTTCATCTTCGGTTGACCGATCTTGACCTTCACCAGCTACCACCCATCTCTGGTCGCCCGCTGACTCACTTCAGCATCCTGAGCGCCCAATCTCGAGTGAAGCTACCTGTCAAGCTCCAGCG
>LTAE01007954.1:0-21627 GCA_001647135.1 Pontederia paniculata | reverse complement strand
TCTCTCTCTCTCTCTCTCTCTCTCTCTCTCACTCATTTGGAGCATAGAGGGCCGAGGCACAAGGACCGAGAAAGATTATTGGACTGCAAATTAAGGTATGTAACTAAGGGATCAACTCTAGACATTATCATATGTATATGACATAGTTATTACTATTTAATTATTAATGAAATTGTGCCCAACTCAGGACGAGAATCTACAACAATCATCCGCCCAATGAAATATGAACACAGTCCTCGTCCAACAGGAAACAAATCGCGTACGAAAGTAAGAACAATTGTGTCATCTAAAGCACTAGTCGTGTTCAAGGGAATTCATTGGAGCATTGGAAACAGACCCCCATTGTAGGATTTGGATGACACCAAGAGGGGGGGGGGGGGAATTGGTGTATTAAAATTTTCAGCTATTTAAAATAGTTATCTTAGCGGAAGCACACAAATGCAAATTCAAATAAAGAAAAGAGAAAAACAAACACAGGTTTGTTGACGAGGTTCAGCCGAACTCTTGGCCTACGTCTCCGCTCCGATCTTCTCGAGCTCGAGACCTCCGGAAATAACTAAAATCCTTCTTCTATGGCGACAACTCCCTTACACTTTCTTCTTCTCGTTTCTTTGTTTTGACGACAAGGAGACAACCTCTTACGATTGCTCAATATTGAACGCACACTTCCTTCTATTCTGGATTCGTCACTCGAATGCTCAGAAGGAGAAATAAGGCTCTCCATTAAAGCTCTCAAGTTTACTAAACAATTTTGCCAAAGTTACTTTCCAAGACTCTTGGGATTATAATTTATACTCTGCACCAACGACCTAACCTCTCTCTCAAAAAACTAGCCGTTAATGCAAGTATAGTACTCTTCACCTACCCCTCGATCGTCCGCTTCCTCTGCTTTGGTCGACTGCTGCTCTGGTGAAGTCTTCAATTGAACTGCTGTCTGGTGCTCCGGTCATCCGTCGTTCGCCTTCGGACGTCCGCACTCAAGAGCCTTAAGCCTTTGTTCCTTTGTCAAGCTTCTTCGATCGCACGCCAATTCTTTGATCGCCCGATCTTGACTTGTGCTAATTTCTTCAACTCTTGTCTAGTCGTCCGCTGATTGCACACCAATCCCTCGAACGTTCGTTCGCTTCTTTAGTTGAAGTCTTCTGTCAAGCTACTTCGGTAGTCCACTGTTCACCTTCGATCACTCGACTTGACTTGTACTAATTTCTTCAACTCTTCTCTGATCGTCCGTTGATTGCACACCAATCCCTCGGACGTCCTTTTCTCCAGTTGAAGTCCTCTATCAAGTTACTTCGGTCGTCTGCTGTTTACCTTCGGTCGCCTGACTTGACTTGTACTAATTTCTTCAACTCTTCTCTGGTCGTCTGCTGATTGCACACAAATCTCTCAGACGTCCTTTTCTCTAGTTGAAGTCCTCTGTCAAGCTACTTCAGTCGTCCACTATTCACCTTCGGTCGTCCGACTTGACTTGTGTCTATTTCTTCGATACTTCTTTGGTCGTCCGCTGATTCTTCTTGAATTCATCGGACGTCCTTTTCCTTTTCTTTGAGTACTTCGGACGTCAGCTCATTCTTTATTGAGTTCTTCTGACATTCTTCGGACGTCCTTTACTTCTTCTGTCAAATATACTAGTCGACCGCTGCCTTGCCTCATCATCTTTCGGACGACCTTTTTTCCTCATCAGTCATCCGTTGATCCTTCGTACGTCCGCTCATAATTTCACCTTAGACCATACATTCTTCCAGTCGCCCACTTGCCTTCACTCCAAGACTCTCGGACGACCTTTGTCTTCGTCTGAAATCTATCGATCATCCGCTCTCCACCTTTGGTCGACCTTTCATTCTTCTATCATTACTTTGGTCGTCCGTAGCTTTAACTCATGAGCCTACGGACGTTCTTTTCCAACACTGACAATCTTCCGCTCGTCCACTGTCTTAACTCTAAAACTCTTGGACGACCTATGTCTTCATCTTTAGCTCTTCGGTTGTCCAATGTTCAACTTCGGACAACCGTTCCTTTCTTAGCCGTATCGTCATCGGCTAATCTTCATCATAGGGCGTCCACTTCTCCTTGGAGTGTCCGTTCTTCAACCTCTCTACTGTTGACTTAGAACCTTCAGTCGCCCACTATCTTCACTGGGCGACCTTTCCTGTTCAACCTTGTCTTCATTCGTCCACTAAACAACTTTGGTCGACCGCTCAATATTTGACTCCATTTCTTCAATCTTTATTCTTCACATCGGTCGACCACTTCACATCTTTTGGATGATCACTGCACACTTAGAATTTTTTCTTTATGTCTTCTCTGTGCATAGGTCGTTCGTTCTTCAAGGTCGATCTATCACTTACTGAACATAAAAATCTTGTCTTTCATAGATCAAATCAAAAGGTTCATTAGTACATACTATGCTTTCTCACAAATTTGTGATCATCAAAATATTCTCGGGATCCTAGATTCGACAATCTCCCTCTTTTTGATGATTACAAATTTATGAGAAGTGAACCTAGGGTTAGTTATAAATAAAAAAATCATACAGAAATTTACTAACCAGAAATGCTCCCCCTTAATCACATATCTCTTATTTTCAGATAATTCTCCCCCTTAACTCATGCATATGTTCAAGGCATGTAACTCAGAGATACTTTGAAGTTTATTTAGCACTTTTCATTTGGAAGCATACTTCAGAAAAACATATCTTTGCAAGACAGAAATCACAAACATGTTCAATTTATTTCTGAAAGCCAAAATGTCATACAAAGAAAAGTATCATTCATTACAATCATTTAGACTCAGAGTGTTTTCAAACAGAGCAAAACAACATACATTTAAGTCATTTAGACTTAAGATGTTTTGACTACAATAAAAAATAAGTTTACAATACAACTATATCTATCTTAATTTTCTTGGTCCTTATCCTTCTTCTTCTGCTTGAAACTTTTTTCAAACTTCTTTTAAGGAGAGGAATTTGTTGACACCCCAGCTATATCCTTAGTGATCTTAGTTGTTTCTTCTAGTATCTTGCTCACTGCTTCTTCCATCAGAATGTTGATACTTTCATCTTGCTCAGCAAACAAGTCTTGAAACTCATCTTCTATCATATCTCTCATAGTTGCTGCTTTAGTAGTAGTCTAGCCACTTGCATCTCAATGACTGCTTGTTCAGCTAGTACTTCAATGTTTGTCTGGCCAACTTCTTCCTCTTGTGCAGAGTTTCTTTCTTGATCAGCTCCTGCACTTTGAAGATCAATGTCTTGATCAACAATTTCTTCTATGTTACCATCTTCCCTTTGTTCTGTGTCAACAGGTTCATTTTCTTCTCCTTGATCCTCACCCTGAGCTTCCTCTTCAGGAGCTTCCTTATTTTCCTCCTTTCGAGCCCCTTCTTCACCAGGTTCAATTCTCTCTTATGCTGGTGTTGGATCTTCTACAATGGGCCCGGGTGCAGGTTCACTCCTCTGACTGGTCTCTCCCTCTTTGTAATTATCAAAAAGAGGTTGTGCATCAGGATCATAGCCAATTGCTCTCATGAACCCATCCATGGCTGCCCAATGTTCACAAGCCTGATTATGAAAACATGCAAGGAATTTGTCGATTTCACGAGTCTCAAACTGCTCTTCTTCAACTTTCTTCAATAGCTCTAGAGCATGAGTCAGTTGGGTGGACATTGTGTTGAATAGGATTGACATAGTGTCCACTATGGTGCAGAAGATAGTCCAATCTGTTCTACTGGGAGGCCATGCAATTGAGAATGAGGAAGTGCAAGCTGTAGTGGAAGGATTCCTATGTGACTGAGTGTGTTGCAGGCAAGGAGTTGCAGCTATGGAAGGATCTCTTAGAAGTTCAGATGACCTACACATAGGGTCCTAGTACTCAGAAGTATATGGAAATTCAGTGGGTTGAGAATATTCCTTGGTGAGTCCCTTTCTGATCAAGGTAGTGAAAGAGATCTTATCATTTTTGGTGGGGAGGTGGACATCTTCATTGGCATCAAACTTAGACTTAAGGACTTTTTGAATCATGAAAGTGAAAAGGTTTCCAAAATATAGACGAGCACCCTTGATCCACTTAGAGGAACTTTCTCCTTGGTTTTAATAATTTGATACATGATCGAATTTCCTAGTGAAATCCTAGGGGCTGCAGGGTCTACAAGGTGTGCGAGAACAACAAGATCAAGGAGATTCACTCTTGTGTAGTGACCATATTTAGGAAGAACTACATGAGTGATTATGTGATGAACAACTTTCATGATAGGAGAGAGATACTTATGGAAGGATGCTTGAACGAAGGTATCGACTTGTCCTCCACTCACAGCTAGTGCAGCTTGATTTTGAGTGTAGGTGGAGTGTGGCCAATGCATTGGAGCAAGGTTGATATGAGGGAAACCAGGAGTGTCTGGAATTTTATTTAGCTTAGACTCGATGATGGAGAAGTTTTTTCCATTTAGATATGACTTAATTTCTTGGTGGGTATCATCATAAGTGAGGTTGGCATAGAAGTGTTTCATGACATGGGGATGGACTGGCTGATCAAGGTCAAGGAATGCAAGCCAGTCACACTGCTCAAATGTTTCTTTGAGACCGAAAAGTTGAAGACATTCCTAGTCGATAGAGTGATATGATTCAATTAAACAATGTTCGTCAAAAAGGGTTAAGAATTGATTGTGAACTAACTCACTAATATACCAATGGGAAACGAAGTCAGTGTTAACTGAAACAAGATTGTTTGTGATCTGACTCTCATTGAAAAGAGGTTCGGTTGTCTCAATGGGTTCTTGTGGAATGGATGAAGATGGATCATCTATTTGTTCTTCATTTTGTGCTCTTTTTACTAGTTTACATCTCTTAGCGATTTTCTTACAGGTGACATGACTCTAATGGATAGGAAAGAACACACGAGTTTAAGATGATAGGAAAGATTGAAAAGATTTATCTAGATTAGTGAATAAAGAACGTGATGATTTGATTCTGTAAGAGAAGAATTGCATTCACAACAAAGTTAAACCTAGTCAGGATAGTAAAACTTAACAAACCCTAGTAAAACCTAGAAGTTAAGTTTTCGCGAGGTGCGAATGGAGTTTTAGATTTACCTAGATGTGTGAATCCTTGTTTGAAGGTGCTTTGATCGCCTTGAGTTCCTAGGAGCTTCAAGAGATTTGAACATGAACTCGGAGGGAAGACGATGAAGGAATGCGAGGAACACGAAATGTTGTCCGTTTTGAGTATTTTTCAAATATAATGACGACTGAGGATGTCCCACTATATATATAGTGTTTGCAACATCGATCGCTCAAAGTAAATGATGGGTGGACCAAAGTAGAGTGGTATGTTAAGTCACGATCACAATGGTCATCCTATGATTTCAGTGAACGACCTTTGAATGCACTGGTCTTAGGTCATGAACCGATTTCGGTCGTCCGGAGTAAGAACAACGGAAGTCCGAAGTCCTAGGTATTATAAGGCATTCAAAACATAGGATACCCTTGGTTTGTACACTGGTCGTCCGATCATTGATAGGAATTTGGATCAGTCACCAAAATTATCAACAGACTTCCGCTACTTGGGATAAAGTATGATTATTTATTACAAACGCCCAGAGACTTTCAGTGGGCTCCCGCTGGTTGGGATCACTAGATATCAACAATGTGTTTCAGACGTCCGAAGTGTGGGTAGTGGTCGTCCGAAGTAACCTAATAGTTAATCACCTTATCATTTGCTATTCAAGGTCCTTTATATTTCGACTTAGGGTAGATATCTAGGAGAAAATAAAAAAATGTCATGTATGTGTTGTGCAACACAATCAATCTACAACTTTATTAATCAGTGATACTAACATAAGTAAGTCACCAATAAGTTAAGTTGTTTGTTAAAATCCTAAGTCCAACATTCTAATTTCTCTTTTTAACATATTAAACCTATCTCCTCCCAAAGGCTTTGTGAAAATGTCAGCTAACTGTCCCTTAGTTGGAACATGTTCTATAGAGATAGTTTTGAGTGACATGTTCTCTAATGAAATGATACCTTAAGTCAATGTGTTTAATTCTTGAATGCTGCACAAGGTTCTTGGTCATTTCTATTGCACTGGTATTGTCACACTTTAATGGCATAGTTTCGATTGTTATGCCATAATCTAGGAGTTATTATTTCATCCACAAAAGTTGAACACAACAACTTCCAGCAGCTATATATTCAGCTTCAACTATGGACAGTGCAATTGAGTTTTGTTTCTTACTGGACCAAGATATTAGTGAGCTGCCAAGGAAATAGCACATACCACTAGTGCTCTTTCTATCTACTCTACATCCAACAAAGTCAGAATCAGTGTAGGCATGAAGGTCAAATAAAGAGTTCCTGTCATACCACAAACCTATGTTTGGAGTATTTTTAAGATATCTCAGAATTCTTTTGATGGCAGTCAAGTGAGAATCCTTGGGATTGGCCTGAAATCTGGCACATAGACATACACTAAACATAATGTTTGGTCTAGAGGCAATCAAGTATAGAAGACTTCCAATCATGTCTCTGTATAATTTTTTATTTACACTCTTCCCTTTCTCATCATTATTGAGTTTAGTGAGAGTACTCATGGGAGTAGAGCTAGGCTTACAATCTTCCATTCCAAATCTCTCAAGCAGCTCCTTTGTGTATTTTTCTTGGTTCAGAAAAAATCCATCCTTAGATTGTTAAACTTGAAAGTCAAGGAAATAAGTTAACTCTCCTACTAAACTTATATCAAACTCTTTATGCATGAGGATTTCAAATTCTTTACACATTTGAAAATTTGTGGATCTATAGATAATGTCATCCACATAAATATGCACACTAAGATATCATTCGCAAAATATTTTAAGAATAGAGTTGTATCCACTTTTCCCTTTGAAAACTCATTTTCAAGAAGACTTGAGCTTAATCTCTCATACCAAACTCTAGGAGCTTGCTCTAACCCATATAGTGCCTTAGAAAGCTTAAACACATGATCCAAGTGCTTTGAACTCTCAAAACCTGAAGGTTGTTCTACATAAACTTTCTCATTTATGTATCCATTTAAAAATATTGATTTCACATCCATTTGAAACAACTTAAAATTCTTGAAGCAAGCAAATGCTAAAAGAATTCTTATTGCTTCTAACCGAGCAACTGGTGCAAAGGTCTCATCAAAGTCAATTCCTTCAATTTGAGAGTATCCTTTTGCAACTAGTCTAGCTTTGTTCCTAACTACAACTCCAGTTTCATCTAGTTTATTTTTGAAGACCCATTTTGTACCAACTATGGGATGATCCTTAGGTCTCTTAACCAAATGCCAAACTTGATTTCTCTCAAAGTTATTTAGCTCTTCATGCATGGCATTTATCCAGTTTGGATCATCCAATGCATCTTCTATAGTCTTGGGTTCTATTTGAGATAGAAAGGCAGAAAATGCACAAAAATTTCTTAATGACTTTCTTGTTTTCACACCTTCATTTATATTTCCAATAATATTTTCTAAAGGATGTGAAGGTATTTGTCTCCAATTGTTTTGTTCAGTGGGAGGCAAATCTATTTCTAATTCAATTCCCTGCGGGTTTTTCTCATTCACCACAGCAATCTCATTAGTTGTGGTTTCCATGGGTTGAGAGTCTTCCTCCTTATGAGTTAGCTCATCTAGGTCATGATCATCCTTATTATTTTCTTCTATGATCTCAACCTTTTCATGTTGATCTAGAACATTGTCATTTTCATTGAAAGTGACATGTATTGATTCCTCAACTACTAATGTTCTTTTGTTGTACACTCTATAAGCCTTGCTAAGGTTTGAGTATCCTAGAAAGAGTGCATCATCACTCTTCTCATCAAATTTTCCTAGTTTATCCAAGGTTCTTAAGACAAAGCATTTGCACCCAAATACCCTAAAGTATGAAATGTTTGGTCTTTTGCCATACATCATTTCAAAACAGGTTTTCTTCTCCAAAGGTCTAATCAACACTCTGTTCTGAATATAACAAGAAGTGTTAACAGCTTCTGCCCAAAAATATTTAGGCAACTTGCTTTCACTTAGCAAGGTCCTAGCCATCTCAATTAGAGATATATTCTTCCTCTCAACTACTCCATTTTGCTGTGGAGTTCTTAGTGTTGAGAATTGATGAAGAATTCCATTTTTCTCACAGAATTCTTCAAACCTTAAGTTTTCAAATTCACCTCCATGATCACTCCGGATCTTGAAGATTTTCAGATTCAGTTCATTTTGAATCATATTTGCAAAAATAATAAACATATCAAAGGTTTCATGCTTATGTGCAAAAAAAAGGTCCATGTGAATCTAGAGTAGTCGTCTATAATTACACACACATATTTCTTACCACCAAGGTTGGTGGTGCAAATTGGACCAAATAAATCAATATGTATTAATTGAAGAGGTTTATTTGTTGAAATCTCATTTTCTGATTTAAAGGATGCCCTATGTAGTTTGCCCTTTTGACATGAAGAAGAAAAAGAATTTTTCTCAATTTTATTTTTGGGCAAACCTCTAGCAAGATTATGTTTCATTAATTTATGCATGACTTTATAGTTCAAGTGTCCTAATCTCCTATGTCATAGCTCTATTTCATCATGCATAACATTTAGACATTTGTGATTAGATAAATCATCAAAGTCAATCACATACACATTTTGATGCCTTAAGCCCATATGCAAAACCTTTTCAGTGTCATCACATGTTAAACATTTGTTTTGTTCAAATTTAACAATGTAGCTTTTATCACATAGTTGGCTAATACTTAACAGGTTATGTTTTAAGTTCTCTACTAGCCATACATCTTCCATAATCACATTACCAAGTTTTCCAATGTTACCTTTGCCAAGGATTTTCTCTTGGTTGTTATCCTCAAAAGTTGCTCTTCCACTTTGTGTTTTGTTATGCTCAAGAAGTTTGCTTCATTTCCAGTTACATGTCTTGAGCAGCCGCTATCAAGGTACCATCTTGTTGATTTTCTTTTGCTTCTTTCAGCACCCTGCAAGAACAGCACAAAATTTATATCTTTGGTACCCAAACTACTTTGGGTCCAGAGGTGTTAGTGCTGAAAATTCTCTTAGGAACCCAGATTTGTCTAATATTGGAATGAAAACTCTTCCTAGCTTCACATTCAAAACTATAGTGTCCTAATTTATTACAACAGAAGCATGTAACATTCCTTGCATACATTTTTCTACAGCTACGATGAGCATAAGTTTTTCTATTTTGCATTTTCATAACATGTGCATTTCTGTTAGTGTGGAGAATTTTTGGTTTAACAAAAATGTTGTTTATATTTATAGGAGTAATATAGGAGTAAGAATGTACATAACCATTTCTAATAGTATGCATGTGAGCATGTTTAGTGTTTCTATGATACATGAAAGCATAACTTTTTTTGCTTTGGCTTAATTACAATATTTCCATATCTAACATTTACATTTTCTTTTGATGACAACCTAGTATTTTTATCAACAATAACATGTTTAGTGTTTACGGCAGTTTTAGCTTTACAATTTACACTATTCTTATCTTCAGTTTTAGAACTAATAGAAACAATTCTAGATTCATTTAAACAAGTAGAAGTGTTAGGTGAGTTTGGATCAAAAGAGTGTGAAGCTTTTATAGAAGTAGTTGTTTCAGATATATTATCACTAAAAGAGTCAAAACTCAAACCTTTCTTGTTCAAAGGACTTTTGTGTTGTGATAACATTACATCTAACATTTTTTCACCATATGAAAACATTTCAAATTTATTTTTAATATTAAACAGTTCCGATTTCAAGGAATTTATAGTTTCAACATGCTTTTATAAATTATCATTATTAATCACCATTTGGACACTTAAATCAGAAATTTGTTTTTCAAAATCAGCATTGTTTTCCTTCAACTTATTATTTTCTTAAACAAGATTATCATTTTTTTTTCAAAATAGAATACTTTCTAATCATGACATTAAATTCTTTATGCATGTCAAATATGATATCTTCTTCACATTCATCACTATCACTATCACTATCATTTGTGTGAGAGGAAGATATCTCATCATTTGTCATGAGGCAAAGTAATGCTTCTTCTTTCTTCTCTAAAGATGCTCCTTCAGCTTCACTGTTTTCATCACTTGAATCATCCCAAGTGACTTTAAGTGCATTTTTCTTCTTGTAATCCTAGGAGCTCTTCCCTTTGTTCTTCCTGTTCCGTGTAGGACACTCGCTCTTGTAGTGTACAAGCTTGTTGCATTCATAACACTTTATCCTTGACTTATCAGTTGGTCCCTTCCTCTTTAATTTTTTTTCCTTCTGAAAAAGCTTCATGAATTTTCTGAACCTCTTTGAATATAGGACCAACTTCTCCTCACTGAAATTTGCATGTCATCTTCATCATCACTCTCAATTTTCTTTACTTTCAAGGCTAAGGCCTTCTTCCTTGAACTAGCTTCCTCTTTTTCCTCTTCAAGAGTCATCTGATAGGTCAAGAGGGATCCTATGAGATTGTCAAAGTCCAGCTTATTTAAATCTTTTTGTCCTTCAACCACAATTCTCTTCATATGCCATTTTGGTGTCAAGGACCTGAGGAACTTTTTCACTCTTTGAGCATTAGACTTTGGGTCGCCCAAAGCGGCTAACTCATTCACAATATAATTAAAACGAACTAACATACTATTTACAGACTCATCATGCTTCATCTTAAAAGAATCATACTGATGATTTAAGATATTTAATTTTGATTCTTTCACTTTTTTAGTTCCTTCATGTGTGACTACAAGTTGTTTCCATATTTCATTTGCACTAGTACAAGAGGATATTCTATTGAATTCAGTTTGATCGAATGCACAATAAAAAATATTCTTAGCTTTCCAATCTAACTTAATTAGATTCTTAGTTATAGAGTGTAGTTNCAACCTCTTACAATTGTTCAATCTTGAACGCACACTTCCTTCTATTCTGGATTTGTCACTAGAATGCTCAGAAGGAGGGACTAAAGCTCTTCACTAAAGCTCTCAAGTTTACTAAACAATTTTGCCAAAGTTACTTCCCAAGACTCTTGGGATTACAATTTATACTCTGCACCAACGACCTAACCTCTCTATCAGAAAACTAGCCGTTAATGCAAGTATAGTACTCTTCACCTACCCCTCGGTTGTCCGCTTCCTTTGCTTTGGTCGACCGCTGCTCTGGTGAAGTTTTCAATTGAACTATTGTCTGGTGCTCCGGTCGTCCGTCGTTCGCCTTTGGACGTCCGCAGTTCAGAGCCTTAAGCCTTTGTTCCTTTGTCAAGCTCCTTCGATCGCCCGTCAATTCTTTGGTCGCTCGATCTTGACTTGTGCTAATTTCTTCAACTCTTCTCTGGTCGTCCGCTGATTGCACACCAATCCCTCGGACGTTCGCTTCTTCAGTTGAAGTTTTATGTCAACCTACTTCGGTCGTCCGCTGTTCACTTTTGGTCGCCCGACTTGACTTGTACTAATTTCTTCAATTCTTCTCTAGTCGTCTGCTGATTGCACAACAATTCCTCGGACATCCTTTTCTCCAGTTGAAGTCCTCTGTCAAGCTACTTCGGTCGTCCGTTGTTCACCTTCGGTTGCCCGACTTGACTTGTGCTTATTTCTTTGGCACTTCTTTGGCCGTCCGCTGATTCTCCCTAAATCGGTCAGACGTCATTTTCCTTTTCTCTGGGTACTTTGGGCGTCCACTGTTTCTTTACTCAGTACTTCGATCATCCGATCATTTTGCACTAAGATCCTCGGATGTCCTTTCATTCTTCTGACATTCTTTGGACATCCTTTGGGTGTCCTTTACTTCTTCTGTCAGATATATTGGTCGATTGCTGCCTTGCCTCATCAGATCTCGAACGACCTTTTCTCCTCATCGGTCGTCCGCTGATCCTTCGAACGTTCGCTCATAATTTTGCCTTAGACCATACATTCTTCCGGTCGCCCACTTGCCTTCACTCCAAGACTCTCGGACGACCTTTATCTTCGTCTGAAATCTATCGGTGATCTGCTCTCCACCTTTGGTCGACCTTTCATTCTTCTATCGTTACTTTGGTCGTATGTAGCTTTAACTCATGAGCCTATGGACGTCCTTTTCCAACACTAACAATCTTCTGCTCGTCCATTGTCTTAATTCTAAAACTCTTGGACGACCTATATCTTCATCTTTAGCTTCTCCGGTCATCCAATGTTCAACTTCGGACGATCATTGCTTCCTTAGCCGTATCATCATCGGGTAATCTTCATCATATGTAGTCCACTTCTTCTTGGAGCACCCATTCTTCAACCTCTGTACTATTGACTTAGAACCTTCGGTCACCCACTATCTTCACCGAGCGAACTTTCCTGTTCAATGTTGTCTTCAGTCGTCCACTAAACAACTTTGGTCGACCGCTCAGTACTTGTCTCCATTTCTTCAATCTTTGTTCTTCACATCGATCGATCACTTCACATCTTTTGGACGATCGCTGCACACTTAGGATTTTTCCTTTATGCCTTCTATGTGCATAGGTCGTTCATTCTTCAACTTTGGTCGACCTATCACTTACTGAACATAAAAATCCTATCTTTCATAGATCAAATCAAAAGGTTCATTAGTACATACTAAGCNTCTATGTGCATAGGTCGTTCATTCTTCAACTTTGGTCGACCTATCACTTACTGAACATAAAAATCCTATCTTTCATAGATCAAATCAAAAGGTTCATTAGTACATACTAAGCTTCCTCACAAATTTGTGATCATCAAAACAATCTCGGGATCCTAGATTCAACACCCATTGCCCCTGGATGCGGGTTGTGTTCCTCGGCGACAAAGGATTGTCGAGACCTTCACGTGGATAAAATTACTGTATCAATTCTCAGCACGGGCCGTGGTCACTGCTACAGAAATGGTCACGTCACCCTGATGATGGTCGCGGTTCTCTCTTACATGGATCGTGTTCTACAACTATAAGAACGACCGAGAACAGAGTCGTTCTCTAGCGTAGGCCATGTCCCATCCATCTTTGAATCGGGTTGTGTCACTTAACACAAACTCGGAACGCAGGCCGAGTCCCTCACGTTGGTAGTGTCAAGACTGAATGCTAGGGCTCAGCGCAGACCATGTCCAGCCGAGGCGGACCATGACTAAAGTGAACGCGGACGAACTCTAGTCATGTCCTCATTATCGACAGTAAGGAAACAAACTATGTTCTTCGGGAACGCGGGTCGTATTTCGACAAGTAAAAATTAAAGTATTATTATCCCAAAAATGGACTTCGTCCTTAGATGATGTGGGTCATGTTCTACTGCTTGAAAAGATGGTAATGTATGGTTATTGATCTGTATGCATAATTGATTGTTGATCCTCAAAATCTAGAATCTACTATTAATATGGGTTAAAAGAAATATTGCATGTGATTGAATGTATGTATGAACCTAGTGAATTGTCAACATGAACCTCAAAAATGGGGTAATTAGGTTCCTTCGGGAGCAATTGTTAATGGATTCCTGCTGGGACTAAACTGGTATGGGTTCCTTCAAGGACATCTATAATTGTATTCTCTCAAAGACTAAACTAGTATAGATTTATCAGGGACAATCATAGATGTATTCCCTTATGTTCAATTATCTTATTGAATTTACAAGCCTAGCTAGCATTAATGGTACCAGAACAAAAGTCAATGACCTTCATGAGTGATAAAGGTTCACTAAATTGATTGTTATAACTGAACAACTTAGGACAACAAATAATTAAAGAAATAAAATGTCTTAAGAACTAATTGAATTGGGCTTGAACCTATTGAACAAAAAGTAATGTAATTGATGTTCTTGCAACTAAAAGGTTAATGATTACTGATATTGTTATAGCAAGAAGTAAAGAAGTAAAGATGTAAAGAGGTAAAAAGTAGATGAAAATGTATTTACTGATTTTATTATTATTATTATCAATCATGTCTTTGTGTGTGTATATATATATATATATATTTTGTTGTATTACCTTTACATATTGGGCTTCATAGCTCATGGGATACCATTTCCCATACTTTTGATTTTGTAGATGAGAGAGATAATTCTATGAATAGCTGATGACACTAATGATCCAAGGATTCGTGATATGAAAGTTTGTACATGATAGAAGTATAGCTTAAGTCAAATCAGTCTTTACTATTTTCTTATTAATTGTCTTTTCTTTTATGGAACAATATAATAGATTATGATATTTGGTTGAAAAGATTTTTAAAGTTATTTATTCTACATATTGATGATCAAATTCAAGTCAAAGAAGTAATGTCGTAGCGTCTTCAAGTCTGTGTTTTGTCACACAGTGAGTGTGGATTTGAAACATTACTCTTATTGTGAATTTATTTTGAAACTCTTATATATTTCTTCAATAAATAATCTTCTTTTACTTCTATCAAACTTTATCTCAACTAATTTAACTTCGGATTATGTTTTTTTATTCAACTTTAAGATTTTATAAGATAAAAAGACACTTCATTACATAAATACTTAACTATATTTTTAATTTGAATAGTCTTTATTCTTCCGAAGCTTGCGCTGATTCTTAAGGAGTTTCAAGATGAAAAATGTTCTTATATCAATTTCTTCAGTTTGAGCACATTTCTTTAATAAAAACAAAATTCAGAGTCTTATCCAACTTGATTGGACTTTCTTATTTGGTGTAATGGTTGCCCCATTATCTCCTACATAGACCTGGTGAAATTGAATTTTCGCTCTGTTTGAAAATTTATTGATAACTAATTTGACATAGATATTATGGAACATCCAATAATGATGCAAAAAATTATGGACGTTGAAATACCCACCCTATGGGTGTTAGGAAACAAATGTGCATGGCGGAAAATAAAATAGAATTGTAAAGAGAAATATATATGACTCACGGGATAAGGTTAAAAAAATGGAACAAATATGGTGAAAACAAAACTATTTCCAGTCAAAGAAAAAACATGAACAAAAAGTTAAAATGATGACATACATTGTAAAAAAAAGTGTGCCATAAAAAACAAATGAGAACATTTGGAACTAGCGTGAAAAGAGGAGAAAATAAACAAAAGTGATCAAATTTCACTTTTTTCCCCAAAGTTCATGAGAGGAAAAAACAAATGAAATTTGTCATAATTGATTATGAGGACAGGAGCATCACTAAAAGAGGTTAATAATTTAAAAATATCATTAAAAAATTTATAAAATAGTTTACAACATCTTCAAGTGAGAAAAAGTAAAAAGGCTGAAAAACTCAAATGAAGAATCTGGCATTTGTATCCTCATGTGTTAACTTCACAAGAATATATACATGTCTTACTAACTAACATATAGTCTAGTTATGGTTATCAATATCTACATCTAGGTACAATGAAGATAGTGTAAAATCAAATATTAGTATATCCAAATGATATTTGTTATTTATCTGTTGGTTAATGAGATTAGTTCGTCTAATGACTTCAACGTTGTTTGTTGCACCAAATCTTGATTGATTTGATTAGTTCTTTTGATGGCTTCGATGTTATCTATTGCACCAAATTGTTCACAAACAGAATGCATGTTGTAATACTCCTCAAGTTGGAGCATGTGGGTTGCAGATGCCCAACTTGCTAGTAAGAAATGCAAATTGATCATGACCCAAAGCCTTGGACTGAATATGCTCCCTAATAAAATGGCAATCAATCTCGATATTTTTAGTGCGCTCATGAAAAGAATGGATTGTTCGCAATATGAAGAGTTGATTTATTGTCACAATATAATGTCATGGTATGTGGGTGTGCAACTTGAAGAGAGGAGAGAAGGTGTTTCAACCAAATGAGTTCACTTGTAATAGCAGCCATGGCACAATATTCGACCTGCGCCAATAATCGTGAGATAATTGACTGTTTTTGGTCTTCCATGAAATTGGACTACCTCAAAGTGTAATAAAGTATCATGTTGTAGATCGACGTGTGAGAGGGCAAGCAACTCAATCAGAGTCACATTAACCAGTGAGTTGAAGGGAACACGTTCGTAGAAAAATTCCTATACATGGTGCAGATTTAAGATATCTAACAACTCGAAGAGCAGCACCTAGTGTTCCTTTTTGGATCATGCATAAACTGAGATAATGTATGGATAGAGTATGAAAGTTCAGGCCTAGTAATAGTTAGATAAAACAAGTGACCAACGAGGTGACAATAGCGACTAGGTCAATAAGGGAAGCATAAGTTTGCAGGCTCAGATTGTGCTTCTGCTCCATTGGATGATCTAATGGCTTTGATGATGTCAACCCACATTCAGACATAATATCTAAAGAATACTTGTGTTATTTGAGAAATAGTCCAGATCCTCGACATGTAACTTCGATTCCCAGGAAATATCGAAGGGAGCCAAGATCTTTAAGCCTAAAGCAAGAATGCAAATATTCTTTGAAATGAACCATGAAAGAAACATTATTACTCATGATAAGCATATCATCTATGTATATTCAAAACAGCAAGGAATAGACCATTGCTTGTGAACATAAATAGTGAATAATCAGCTTGAGATTGCAAAGAAACCATAAGAAAGCAATGATTGGGAGAGCTTAAAAACTAGTTTCGTGAAGCTTGTAGCAACCCGTATAGGGATTTATGTAATTTGCAAACGTTGAGAAGATTTAAGACCAGGTGGTAAGCACATGTACACCTCTTCATCCAAATCTCCGTGAAGAAAGTCATTATGTACATCCATTTGCGAGATCACCCAACCTTGGGATACCACAATGACTAAAAAGCATCAAACTGTTACCGATTTAGCAACCGTGCAAATGTCTCATGATAGTCCAATCCTTCGACCTGGGTGAACCCTTTTGCGACTAGACGCACTTTATATCGCTCAATAGTGCCATCAACTCTCCGTTTTATTTTATATACCCGTTTACAACCAATTGGATTCTTCCCTGGAGGTAATTTTTGTAAAGTCCAGGTTTTGTTTGCTTCAAGAGCATCAAGTTTTGCTTGCATGGTAGAATGCCATTAAGCATCTTGCATGGCTTCAAAAAACTATGTGGCTCCTGAGCAGAGTCAAGCACAGTGAAGTAAACTTTGCATGATGTTGAAAGTTTATTATATGCAACAAAACTTTGAATAGGATAACACATACCTGAGGAGCCTTTCGGAATGGCAGAACTAAGGGAAGTTGTATTGAGTGCATTGTGACATACATAATCTTGCAAATATACTGGTGGTCGATGAGATCTTTTTGGTTACTCGATAAATCCGATAGGAACTGATGATCGTGTAGTTGGAGACTCAAATGTATCTCGAGAAATTGTAGTAGACATCTTTGTAGCAACCTCCTCAAGTATGCAGGTTGATTCTGGAGTTTGACCAACAATAGTCGTAAAATTGTTGCAAGATTCATCTATGTCCATTGTAGGTGGTGAAGCTACAAAAGTATCTGTTACAACACTAACATTGATATTAATAATAGCAGCAGGCCCTCCGTTATCAAGAAACATTGATTCTTTAGTCGATGATTGCGAGTTTGCATGATGGTTGTCTTTGAAAGGAAATTGATTTTTGCAAAATAAAAAATCCCTAAAGACAAATATCTAATTACTTTGTAAATCATAAACCTTCCATCCTTTTTTTATTAAGAGGATAAACAATGAAGATTCACTTAGAATCAGCATTATTTATTCAAGCATAATAGAGAGAGCCAAAAACTCTAATGTGATCATAACTAGGAGGTTTGCCAAAAAGAAGTTCATGTGGAGTTTTGCCATGAAATGATATATAGGGTGTGATGTTCATTAAATAAATTGTAGTCAATATGCATTCACCCCAAAATTTTAAAGGTAGGGAGCTTTGGAACAATAATGCACGCACTAGATCAAGAATGTAAGAAGTTCATGTGGAGTTTTGCCATGAAATAATATATAAGGTGTGATGTTCATTAAATAAATTGTAGTCAATATGCATTTACCCCAAAATTTTAAAGGTAGGGAGCTTTGGAACGATAATGCACGCACTAGATCAAGAATGTGCCAGTGCTTACGGTCAACATGATCATTCTGTTGTGGTGTGTATGCACAAGACAACTGGTGGTGGATTCTCCTTTATCATGAAAAAAAAACTCTGATGACAAGAACTCCAAGCCATTATCACTTCTAACAATCTTAACTAACTGATTAAATTGATTAAGGACCATATTTTAGAAATATATGAACCATTTTTATGTCTCAAATTTTGAATGCATCAAGAAAACCCATGTGGATCTGCTATGGTCATCAACGATAGTAAGAAAATAACGAGTGCCACATAATGGCGAAGTCTTGTAAGGACCCCATACATCATAGTGAACTAAATCAAAAGAATTTGCAGCATTATGAGTGCTAACGGGAAACTTGCTTATAGTTTGTTTAGCACGACAACAAATGTCAAATAAAAGGTTTTCTTTTTCAGCAATAATAAGGGAGTCTCTAAAAGTTAAAGAATAAGAACGATGGCCCATTTGTTGATGCCATAAACTAGATGAAACAAGGCCTTTATATGCAGCTGCTTTATTCACAAGAAAATTTTGTAGTCACTTTACACAAACAATACACGCCTCCACATACTTCACCCAATCCAATCAGCATCCTTGTGGCACGGTCGCAAATAAAATGAAATCCCGAATGAAAAGTTATGAAACACTTCAATTCAGAATTTAATCTCGCAATGGATATTAAATTCCATTGAAATTGTGGTAAGAATAACATATCAGATAGCGAAAATCCTTCGACAATCTGAACTTTTCCTGTGTCGGTTGCCATTATAGTAGAGCCATTTGGAATGGGAATTTTTGTGGTTTCCTTCATCTGTTCAATGCTTATGAATGTCTTTTTTATCCGGTCATATGCATCGATGCACCTGAATCAAGAATCCAATCTATTACTAAGCGAATAGGAGTTAAATCGTTACCAGAAAGTTGTTCTAAGCCTTTGTCATCCACTGTGATCAAGCTCAGCAGTTTTTGCACCTTTGCTTTCGACAAATTTGTTAATGCCCCAAAACTAGTGCCCCAAGTAGACCCTATGCTAGCTATTTGAGCCGAGTTGGCTACAGCATTTGATGTAGGCTTGTTTTGATAGTTGCCATTTCCTTGAGTCTTCTTCTTACTTCTTTCATTGGGATATCCATGCAGTTGCCGACAACAGGATCGAATATGTCCCTCCTTCCTACAGTGATCACAAACATACTTTCTTCCTCCAGTGTATGAGTTGGAGTGATGTGATCCATGTGCCACAAATGCTCCAACTGGCGGATTGGCTGCATTATTCATATATAAAACATTTTTCTATTGCTTCTCATGTGAGATCATGGAATAAATTTTTCCAAGTGTAGGCATAGGATTGAAACTTACGATACTTGAACGTACAATGTTGTATAACTCCGAGTTGAGCCCCATGAAAAATTGATGAGCTTTTTCTTTCTCCTTTTGGGCAGTCAATTTTGCAGCAACATTACAAGTATAAAGATGACATACACAAGTAGGGACACCGCTGAAGTTTTCAAATTCATTCCACAAACCTTTCAGCTTCATATAGTACTCATCGATTGTCCTTCCTTCTTGTTTCAAGAGAAAAATATCCTATCTAAGCTCATGAATCCTTGTTTTGAGAAAATCTCTCTTTGAGATCATCCCAAAAGGTCTTCACATCATCTGTATAAGCCACAATTGTTTGGAGGTCTTTATCAAGTGCGTTGAAGATCCAAGCAATCAACATGGAATTGCAAACATCCCATGCACTGATAGTCGCATCATCCTCACCAGAACGTGGTATTGTTCCATCGATAAATCTTAACCTATTCTTAGCCTTTAATGCATTACACATTGCTCACGACCAAGTAAGATAGTTTGTCCCATTCAACTGACAAGCTATCAAAAGATTTCCAAGATTATCGAAAGTATTAAAAAGATAAGTAAAGGGTACAAATTGAGTTTTGGTGGAAGACTCTCCCTTTGCTTCAGATTTTTCAGCCATTGGATCAGAAAAAAAAATCTTTCTAGGATCTTAACTTAGTGACAGAGATTTAAACCTTTCAGAAGTAATCACAAGATGGAGACGGAGCGGATAATTTATCATCACCTCATGCTGACAAATGATAATTCAAGACCATCTAGACTATCGCTTGAGACTGCTCTGATACCATGAGAAAAAGTAAAGAGGCTGAAAAACTCAAATGAAGAGTCTGACATTCTTATCCTCATGTGTTAACTTCACAAGAATATATACATGTTCATACTAACTAACATATAAACTAGCTATGGTTATCAATATCTACATATAGGTATATTGAAGATATTGTAAAATCAAATATCAACATATCCAAATGATATTTGTTATTTATCTATTGGTTGATGAGATTAGTTTATATGATGACTTCAACATTATATGTTGCACCAATTCTTGATTGATTTGATTAGTTCTTTTGATGGTTTCAATGTTATTTGTTGCACCAAATTATTCACAAATAGAATGCATGTTGTAATATCGAGCATAAACTCGAAATCTATATCGAAGATAGTCACACAAATTTTTTAACAATTAAAGAGTTTGAGATTTATTTATATACTTTTATAATAAAATTTTAAACAATATAAAAATCATTTAAAAAATAAATAATTTAATTATATAAGATTTGCATTTAAGTAAAACTATATTCTTTATCCTATTTATATTACATCAAGCTTGTTTGTTTTTTTATCTACCTTCCCTAGAAATTCTGCACTATTTTAGATATTAATATATGAACTAAATTTTAAGGAGTCTAGGTTGTGAATAAATACTTGATATGTGGCGCTCAATGGAAAAGATCTAGTTTACTTTGTGTTTGTCTAATCTAATACAAGAAAACTTCTCTAAGAATACCCAATCAGGAAAACAAATAAAGAAAAACTTGTGGTTAGTTTTAATATTAGCCTATTATATTTACAAACACTATTCCAAAAAAAAATCTCATGTACTATACATTTCAACAATGAAAATAAGTATGCTACATGGTGGATTTTATCTTTTTGTTTTTCTCTAGTTATAGTACATGTATTAACTTATAGCAGTAAAATTTGTGTGCTTTGGGTGTGGGAGGATAGTCAAAACCAGTGTTTTTAAAGCCGAACTGGTCGGATCGTCGACTGAGCAACAATACGGGTTGCCATGACCTTTGAGGTCGGACTAAAAATTTGCAGGATCGGGATGACACCAAGATGGGGGGGATGAATTGGTGTATAAAACTTTTTCTACTTTTTTCTAAAATGATTAGTTATATAAGCGGAAGCACGCAGATGCAAATATAAACAAGAAAAAGAATCAAGCGACAAACAATCAAACAAGCAAACAAACAAATAGTGGTTTGTTGACGAGGTTCGGCCGAACTCCTGACCTGCGTTCCCGCTCCAGTCTTCTTGAACTCGAGACCTCCGGAGATCACTAAACTCCTTCTTCAAGGGCGAAGGCTCCCTTACAACTTCTCCTTTCTTTCTCAGAGGACAAGGAGATAATCTCTTACAAGTTCACTCTTAAACTCACACTTCCTTCTATCCTGGATTCTTCACTCGAATCACAAAAGGAGGAACTAAGGCTTTTTCACTCAAGCACTCAGTAGCTAAATTTGCCAAAGTTATTTCCCAAGACTCTTGGGATCACAATATATACTCT